>JAULAV010004523.1:0-147975 GCA_030789695.1 Scilla litardierei
ACTATTTAAACGACTGCATACAAAAATGCAATAAAAAATTACCTTACAAAGAAATTATCCTCTAGTGTGTAAACATCTTCTTGGTGAAGAATCACAAATCAAATTTCATCTGTCGCTCAAGAAAAAGCGTAACATTTTGATCATTTCCGTCAAGATCAACTTAGCTTAAAAAGCAACATTATATTCTTTATAATCGAAAACGCGAAATGGTAGGCTCAGTTTGTTTAGTAATTTTGCCGACATTTATACATGAGTGCTTCATACATAGTAGTCTATGACAAAATTCTTGACAAACCTATACATAAACATACACTTATATGTATTGACGGTACTTCGACATAAAAGTTCAATTACTCAAAATAGTGCTGCATAACCAATTAGTAATAACATAAATAGAAGAATTCATGATATAGCACTGATTCTATGTGCATTCTAACTTCACTCAGCTGAAGATTACATATGAACAATTGAAGATATGTTTAAAATATAGAAATCAAAACAATTATGTCTAAAAGATTAAGAAATAATTAGACTAGAATGAGATCAATGTACCTGCTCACAGCTTCTCCTTTCAGTTCCGACAAAACTTTAAGAGATCCCACCTTTGCTTTCAACGCCCTGAAAATTGTATATCATGGGGGGAAATTTCTGATTACAAGTGAAAACAGATAAAGTCGTTTATAAATCTAATTACCACCAACAAATAAACTTTTCTTTGTAAAAAAATTCTACCCAGAACACTTGGAGAAGTTAATCTAACTGCATTGGGACCCAAGACAGAGGAAAACCTAGGGCATAAGTATTAATAATACAAAATTACAAAAAGGCAAGATCTCTACTTCCCTTCAAAATAATCAAACTCAAGATTGTACCTTTTCTCATCCCAATGAGTATACAGCCCAGATAAAAAGGACCCAGAAAGCATAAACAGGAAACAGATGTGTGCTGAAAATCCAACTTGCAAATAAAGCTTTTTCAAGAACATAGCGCTCTAAATGCACTCAAAATGCAAATTTAATGGATGAAAGGGGACTCTCTCTGTCTCTCCCTCCCCTCTGTGTGTGGGTACCTTGGCTTTGCTTGTATCTATCGAAGCCTCCAGTTTCCAACGGTCTCCTTTGAGTTGGCTTCACTTTTGGTCCACCACGCTCCACTTCCCAAGCTTCAAGCTCCCCCTCTCTCACATTCATCAAGAAGAGATACTTCAAATCTCTCTCTGTTCTCTCTCTATAAATTGTTATGAACGTGAATTTTGTTTGGCATGTAGCGATGACATAGAACAGAGAAGAACAGAGAAACAGACATTGGACGGGTTAATTTTAAACAAGGGAGATTGGTATCGGCTCACTCGCGGTGAGAATGAGAAAGTTTGGAACAATGCCTGACCTGCTGGCTACCTGCATCTCAAGCAGAGCCCCACACAGATTGGATGCCTCCCTTGTACCAACCAGATTCCATGCATTACATTGCTCTACACCATACTTTAACACTTATAAAAAACTACAACATACTTTACGAAAGTTTCGCATAAAAACAAAAGGCTTTAAAAATGGTCTCATAACTGCCTTTCATTTTATAGTAGTCTTACAGAATTACCTAAAAAGTGTATCAATCTCACAAAACTATCGCATACTCTGATTTTTGTTGTCACAAAGCGTCTGGTAGTATAGGACCAGACGTCGTCTGGTTTTGTCGCTCCAAAGAAGAATATCATACAGACACGCCAGACGTCTGATGTTGGATGATCAAACGTCTGGATGGAGGACTAGACGCCTGCCCACTTGCCTTCAGATGGCTGAATGCATGTGGGTGAAAATCTCCAACTCTCGGGAAAATTTGCACCATGTTCAATGGTTTCTCGTATGTGTGATGGCTTTGGGCCAGACGTCTGACGGTTCAAGGGTGCAGCACATCTTATTGCACCAGACATCTTACTGCTTCGAGTCAGACATCTGATTGCTGCGTTCTTTGCGTGCGCAGATTTGGATCTTGGCTGTTCGATTAATAATGAGTCCGATCAAACAACCATCATTTGAAATGACTCCTAAAACCTAATTAATACTACCTTAAGACATACGCAGACAAGGAAACTAGGAGAGGTCGGCTTTGAGAAGAAAAGAGGAAGAACGACAGGTTGAGCTCTTGGAGATGAGATAGTCTTCTCTTTGAGTTTCTGATTAGATCTTCTCTATTGTTCTTGTATGCTTGAGATTCTGTAATCGCTAAAGTGCTAGAATTATTTTGTTAAGAGGGCTACATATTGTTGGAGGAGATTTGGGAGTCGGTGTAAACTCTTTTTGTATACATCTTTGATCTAGTGGAAGCCATGACAACAGAAGAATAGCCGTAGGCCTAGAGATTGGCCAAACCAGTATAAAATCATGTGTCTCTGTGTGATTGCCTTGCTGTTGTTGTGTGGTGATTAATCTTGTGCTTTCTCTGTTGTCATCCAAGATCCTAATTCTATTTGATTAAGTTGGCGATACACTATTATTAATTAATCCCACGTGCACACATTGGTGTTGACGATAGTGCGTCGGTTTTCTCAACAAGTGGTATCAGATCATCAGTGAGGGGGAAGTAGGAAGTCAAGATGGTGTCTTCTACCACATCGTTCAAGATAGACAAGTTCACTGGGAGAAATGACTTCAGTCTTTGGAGATTAAATATGAAGACTTTTTTGATGAGAGATGGATGCTACCGGATTGTCTTTGAGAAAGAGAATCTTGATAAGGATGTCCGGAGGCTTAAAATAGAGATGGATAGAAAGGCATTGAGTGCATTGAAGTTATCACTGTCAGGTGAAGTACTCTGAAAAGTATCCGATGAAGCTACGGCAGAAAAGCTTTGGAAGAAGCTAGAGGCACTTTATAAAAGAATAATCTGATGAGCCGGTTGTATTTGATGGAACAATTATATGTGCTGAAGATGAGAGAGGGCACCCAAGTTAAAGACCACATCAATACTTTCACGAAGATTGTTTTCGACTTTTGGAATATATGGGTGAACATCGAGGACGAGCAATTGGCGATGATATTGTTATGCTCTCTGACGAATGATTTCGACCCATTGTTCAGGTTTATGGTATATGGACATGAAACGCTATCTCTAAAGGATGTTGAATCTATAGTACACTCTGAAGTTCTTTGTCTTAAATTGACTGTTCGAGAGAGTAATGATCAAGGATGTTTCGAGGTGTTTTATCACTGCTGATTAAAAGGTTGAAGGTCTGGGGGTCGCCGCAGTCACGTGGGACGCGTGCGGCCTCCGGGGTCCGTTATCCGAGCGTTCGCTTGGGCGGAATGCGTGGATCCGTGTGTCGACGTGCAGAAGGGTAGCTTCGGCAGAACGAAGGCTTCCTGGGGCGATCAGTCGGTCGAGCCTGAGAGTGTTCGGTCCCGAGCGATGGAACGACGAAGGGTGGCTTCAATCGGCTGGTTGGCCACTGAGCAGCTCCTTAGATCTGCACAGACGAGATAGCTCGTCGGGGGGGGGGGGGTCGGACCTTGGTTCTGACCAAGTTCCCTCCGATGCCTAAGTCGGCACTTATCTGAAGGATGCTAGGTGGGATCGAGTATGGTTCACGGAGAGACCAATACACGATTCCTCATGCCGAGCTATGCATGAGAAATATAAGGTGGAAGAAAAGGTCTCGAGAGGTGGAGTACCTGAGATCTGAGTATTCCGGATCTGCCACTTTGGCGTTTCGTCTTTTCGGCCTCATGTAGGAGTTCGCATACCAATGCCTTTATGGCGTCCTGCCATCTCGCCCTTCGTGCCCGCCCGCTTTGATGGTCCCTTCAATGATGATCAAGGCAAGCGTGATCTAGGGAGCAGTTTCCTTGAAGGGCGGAAGGCCAACGGTGCACCGGGTGGTGGTGCTGGGCCGCGATGCCCCGAGCTCGCTCACGGGGCTTTTTGGGCTTGGGCCCAATTCAGCTTCTTGGTCGTGGGGCTGGCGCATCTTTCTTCAGCCCATTCGGGGGGTCGTATCAATTTCCCCCATTGCTCGGGTCGTTCGATTTTAGCGGTTCAGTCCGTGGGATGTGATACGAATGGATTTGACTGGCGCATCAATCGAGGCGACGCATTGTGCAATGCCCCGCTCCCCTATTAATTACAAGAATGCCACTAACCTAACCCCTTCTCACACTAGGCTCTCTACACCAATCCTACACACCGATTCACACACATACACATACCATCACATAACCACCTTCATGCATCACATACCTATGCATCACCCCACCATTCCTGCATGTACACTTCACCCACATTACTAAGCACACTACATTACTAATACATAAGCATTAAACAAGCATCCATGGACAACCATGGAAGCACCCAATAAGAATACACCATTAGCATCAATTAGTAACACTAATAGTAAGTCCAATTAATAGTACTACTCCACACAATCATACAATATTACTATACCACTTCATAGTTCACTGCACACACTACATGCACATCCAACCATATAAAGTACACGCAAATGTGTACTCATGTCACGACCCGCTTCCCTAAAATGGAGGCGAGACGTGAAAAGGTCCGCACGGGAGTGGAGCGGTGAAGCCCCAAACCCGATAAGCGTCAATTTAGTATAAGCAGGTCCCTGTAATTGCAATCGAAACAACAACAATAATAATAATATGAGACGGATATAAAATACCAATCCCACAATTGTCCACAAAGTATTCAACATCACAGAAAAGCCACCAGGCTAAAAGAAAAGAGTCTAAGGCCCAGAAACAAGGCCAAACAAAAGCAACGACATAAATAAGTATAGGTGCCACGCACCGATAACAAACAACTGTCTAACAAAAGTAAAACACAACGGAGACACTAGGACTGGTCCCCAGTGTCCGCGTACTCCCCGTCCAACACGGGCTCAAGCTCGGCGTCCGCAAACACCTCACCCTCAGCAAGCAACTCAGGCTCAGGGCCTAACATGCGTCACCCAAAAGAGAAAGGGGCACATGTCAGTAAGTCTAAAAGACTTGGGCAAGGAAACTGAAAGTAAGGCAACTAGCAACCTAGCAGTTTAGTATGCATGACATGGCAGTTATAACATGAGTGCACAATTTAAAACATGACAAGACAATTTGTACAAGGGAACAATTTATCGGGACAAGACAAGAGTAGCCAAGCTACTATCAATTCAATCAATTCACATTTTGTAGGTGTTTACGCCCTTCGCTGAATGGCATAGCATTTCAGACCGATCGGCACTAAACACTACCCAATACCCACAATATATGGAGCCTGGGGTCCCTGCACATTGAGCTCATCTAGTGAGCCTAGGGTTGCCCCGCACATTGAGCTCGCATTCTTAGTTCACAATTCAATACATTTCGAGCGTTGGGGTTAGCAACTCATTATGCTCGCTTCTGGTCACGAGCCAGGAACACAAGTATGGCATAGGGAACACCTAGCCGGAACACGCAATTCGGGCATTGGCTATCCACCAACACATGGCCCGCTTCTGGAACACGAGCCAGGAACACAACATTGTAGCGAAGCTACGCAATCACAGCAATACCTAAAGAATGCGAGGTCATGACAATTTATTTGCGTACCGTTAATTAAATTAAACGTGGCAGGCGAAATGCAATGACATGAACATATTCGCGTACCGTTAATTGAAAGTAAACATGACATGGTAATTGTGCAACATGCTAAAAGTCGGAACTAGCTTCGTTGTCAAGTTAGTTCCCCAATTTGCGCCTAGGCGAGTATCATTTCGTCGCCTAGCCTCTTTTACGCCTACAACAAGCAAATGGCCTAAAACATGGCCTAAACCCTAAGTGACAAGTTTCACTTGCCTAGCACCGGAAATGATGACCACTTCGTCACACGGATGCTATCTACGGGGGAAATCGCTGTTAAGGGGGAAACAACACCAAACACATGAAATTAATTAGGGTTTTCATAGAATTATAAATAAGCTATGAAAAAAACGGTAGATCGATTTCTTACCGAGAGGAAGCGGAAGAAACACTCCGGGGAACCCTAGGATCAGATCTGTAGAAGATTGGAGAAGTTTGGGGAAACTAGGGTTTCGGGGGATTTTGGGGATTCGATGGATTTCGATGGAGATTTGGGGAAGATGAGAAGTAGATAGGGTGAATGGATGGATTGGATGATGGATTTAGGGTTTGGAATGAAGGATTGAAGCTTGGAGGAAGATGGGGGCTTAGAGGGGAAGAAACTAGGGCTTAGGGTCGTGTTGGAGAAGATGAAAACGTTTGGGTTGGGTATTTATAGGTTGAGCTGGCGGCTGCCCAGAAATTAGGGTTTTAACACAGACTAGTCGGTCAAAGAACAACCACTGACCGACTAGTTTGGCAACTAGTCGGTCGGTCGACCAACGCAGACCGACTAAGTGTAAACAGTAACTCCTGAATGAAAATAGGATTTAGAGTTAGTCGGTCCATGAACAAGTACTGACCGACTAGTTTAGCAACTAGTCGGTCGATGAACGTTCTTAGACCGACTAAGAGTAAACAGTAACTCAACTAAAATTAAGATGATGTGTTAGTCGGTTCAAGAAGTATTGCCGACCGACTAGTTTGCAACCTAGTCGGTCAACAACTCTTCTTAGACCGACTAACGATAAACAGTAGCTTCCTCAGAAATTTAGATAGCCCACTAGTCGGTCCAAGAGGGATTGCCGACCGACTGGATCGTCATCTAGTCGGTCGGTGCCCCTTCTCATACCGGCTAATGAGCACCAAAAGTTCTGATACGGAGCGCGAGGCCCCGTGATCGAATCCTAAGACTCTTAGGCTTGATCTAATAGTTAGATACGACCGTTATGAAGCCCGTCACAAATGACGTACTTCGAAATCGACGATCCTAGGGAAGAAACGAGAAAATACGACGAATCGATCGAAATTGAAAGCTACGGAGACGAAAACCACGCAAGAGGAGAAAATCCACCAAAACATATATTATATTATAATAAATTCAGATACAAGGAAACCAGTCGTTACATCCTCCCCAACTTAAGAAAAATTCCGTCCTCGGAATTCCCAAATACTCACGAGTCCGGAAACAAAAGTGGGTAGCGCTCTCGCATCTCATCTTCTCTCTCCCAAGTGGACTCTCCCGACGAACCGTGTCGCCACATCACCCTCACAAGATTGACAACCTTGTTTCGAAGTGACTTCTGACGCCTGTCCAGAATCTGCACTGGATGCTGGTCATACGTCAAATCCGAGCGAACGGCGATCTCCGAGAAATCCACGGCATGAGATGGATCGCTAATGTATCGACGAAGCTGCGACACATGGAAAACATTGTGAACTCCTTCCAAAGATGGCGGCAAGGCCAAGCGATAAGCCACCTCGCCAACCCTCTCCAAAACGTCAAATGGTCCAATGTATCGCGGGCTCAACTTCCCACGCTTCCCGAAACGAATCACACCACGATTCAGGGAAATCTTCAAAAACACATGGTCGCCCGGCTGAAACTCCAAAGGACGACGTTTAGCATCCGCCCAATGCTTAAAACGGTCCTGAGCAATCCTCAACCTCTCCCGAATATTCCTGACGATCTCCACGGCCTCCACAATCATCTCAGGTCCCAACAACTCCCGATCACCAACGTCATCCCAACTCAATGGCGATCGACATTTCCTCCCATAAAGAGCGGCGAAAGACGCCATTCCAATACTCGCTTGGAAGCTGTTGTTGTAAGAGAACTCCACCAAATGCAGATGGTCCTCCCACGAACCCTTGAAATCCAACATGCACGCCCTCAGCATGTCTTCTAAAATCTGAATCGTCCTCTCGGACTGGCCATCCGTCTGCGGATGGTACGCCGTGCTGAAACTCAGACGCGTACCCAAACTCTTCTGCAAACTCTGCCAAAACTGAGATGTGAACCTCGTGTCTCTGTCCGACACGATACTCACGGAGACTCCATGAAGTCGCACGACTTCCTCCATATATCTCCTCGCTAGCACCTCCGTGTACTGTCCCACTCGGAATGGAATAAAGTGCGCAGATTTGGTCAATCGATCTACGATCACCCAAATCGCGTCATTCTGCTTCGGACTCCGAGGTAGTCCAGTCACGAAATCCATAGTGATGTGCTGCCACTTCCACTCTGGAATCGGAAGCGGTTGCAGCAACCCGGCCGAACGCTGATGCTCCGCCTTCACTTGCTGGCAAACCAAGCACTTGGCCACACTCCGAGCCACGCTCCTCTTCATACCATGCCACCAATAATTCAGACGAAGATCCTGGTACATCTTGGTGCCACCAGGATGCACAGAATACGGCGAACTGTGTGCCTCCACCATCAGCTCCTCTCTAATATTCCCAGCTGGCACACACAACCTGGCTCCAAACCTCAGCGAGCCATCCTCATGAATCAAAAAGTCAGTCCGCAGACCGGCTTCCACCTGCTCCCGAATCTTCACCAGCTTCGGATCCTCAGCCTGGCCGGCCTTAATCCGATCCACGATCGTCGACTGTACCTGCATGTACATCAACGAAGAAGCCTCCCCAGGAAGAACAATCTCCACGCCAGACTCACAAAAATCCTGCTGCAATCTCCACTGCGAGGTCAACATCATCACCGCGGGAAGCCTACTCAAAGCATCAGGAACCACATTCACCTTGCCAGGGTGAAACTGCAAATCAATCTCATAATCCGCCATAAGCTCCAACCATCGACGCTGTCGCATGTTGAGCTCCTTCTGAGTGAAAATATACTTCAAGCTTTTGTGATCGGTGAAAATCTTCACTTTCTCACTCAACAAGAAGTGCCTCCAAATCTTAAGAGCAAACACAACGGCAGCCAACTCCAAATCATGCGTCGGATAATTCTTCTCATGAACCTTAAGCTGACGTGACGCATACGCCACAACATGCCCATGCTGATGCAACACACAACCGAGACCCTTGCCAGAAGCATCGCAAAAGATCTCAAATCCACCGCTGCGGTCAGGCACGACAAGAATATGGGCACTCGTCAACCTCTCCTTCAGAACACCAAAAGTACTCTCGCAATCACCCGACCAAACATAAGCAACATCCTTCCGCGTCAACCTGGTCATCGGCTCAGCAATACGGGAAAAGTCCTTAATGAACCGACGATAATATCCCGCCAAACCAAGGAAACTCTGAATCTCAGACGCAGACGACGGAACAGGCCACTCCCTGATGGCCCTAATCTTCTCAGGATCCACAGAAATACCATCTCCAGTCACCACATGCCCAAGAAAAGCGACTCGATCCAGCCAAAACTCGCACTTCGAAAACTTAGCATACAAACGATGCTTCCTCAAAATTTCCAACACCGTCCTCAAGTGCGATGCATGCTCTTCCTCCGACTTCGAATATATCAGAATGTCGTCAATAAAGATAACGACAAACTTATCCAAAAAGTCGTAGAAAACCAGGTTCATCAGATTCATGAAAACTGCGGGCGCGTTAGTTACGCCGAAAGGCATAACCACAAACTCATAGTGTCCATACTTCGTCCTGAACGCTGTCTTCGGAACATCATCCCTCTTCACCTTCAACTGATGGTAACCACTCCTCAAATCCAATTTAGAAAACACCCTCGAACCTCCAAGCTGATCAAAAATATCATCGATGCGAGGCAACGTGTATTTATTCTTAATGGTTACCGCATTCAATCCCCGATAGTCCACGCACATGCGACGCGAACCATCCTTCTTCTTAACCAGCAACACCGGTGCTCCCCACGGAGACACACTAGGATTAATATAACCCTTCTGCAACAGCTCATCCAACTGCTTCCGCAACTCTTCCAATTCTGCAGGTGCCATACGATACGGCGCCTTCGAAATCGGCTGCGCACCTGGAAGAAGATCGATAGAAAATTCCAAAGCTCGATCAGGTGGCAACCCAGACATCTCCTCGGGGAAGACGTCGCCAAAATCTCGCACCACAGCTGGCCATCCCAGCTCCATCTGCATAGCTACAGCCTCTACCGGCCTGGCCCGAAATCTGACAGGACCAAGCGAACTGCTACCACGACTGAACTCAAAGACTGGGTGTCCGGGAATCTCAAACACCACCTTCTTCCTCCTGCAGTCGATCGTGGCATAGAAGCTCGCAAGCCAATCCATCCCAAAGACCGCATCGTAGTTGGTGATGTTGTGGACAATAAAATCAGCATAAAGCTCATGTCCACAAACCACCACAGAGCAAGGACTGCACCCACGATGCACCGTGACTACTCCATTCCCTGTGACGATATTCCAACTCTTAGAGAGAGGGGACGTCGACAAGGAATGCTTCTCCACGAAGCTCTGGGCCAAAATGCACATTGACGCACCTGAGTCAAAGAGGACTCGGGCAGGGAACGTGCAAACCAAAACCACTCCTAACAAACAGTCTAATCGATCAAATCTTATTCTAGCAACACCATACACAAGCATTCACATAATTTAACAATCAATTAATTAAGGAAGGAACAATCTAGATCGAAAGTTACCTGCAATGACCTCATCCATGGCCAAAACCTCCTCCTCGGTCATCAGAAATGCCTGCCTCCTCGGCGGAGCAGCCCGTCGAAAAGCCTGCCTCTGCGGAACAAGAGCTGCTCCACGTCCAGCAGGAACAGGCGCTCGCTGCTGCAACGGCTGTGCTGCAACAGGTGCCCTCCGCAGCGGGTCCGCATGCCGACAATCCTTCGCGATATGAGAAGCATCACCGCAAATCAAACACTGGCCCAGAAACTTCCGACACTGATCCTTGACGTGGCCAGGCTTACCGCAGAAATGGCAAAACTTCGGAATAGGCCCTCCCGGCCTCTTAAACTGAGAAGACTGATTAGGCCTGAATCCAGGTCTAACCACGGCTCTCGCCTGTTCCACAGGCCTCTTCCCAGCACCAACCAAAGATCCTCTCCTCTGGTTCACAAGCAGCTCCTGCCTCTTGGCAGCGACCAAAACCTTCTGATAAGATTCCCGGTCAGAAGAGGTCACAAAGCTCTGGAGCTCTGAAGCAAGCCTCTGCAGAAACCTCTGAGCTCGCTCCTCAGCGTCCTGCACCATCTTTGGTGCAAACCGACTCAGCCTCATGAACTCCTGGTGGTACATGTCCACCGACGAGTTCCCCTGCTTCAGATCGATAAAACGCTGCAGCATCTCTTCCCTGGCAGCCTTCGGGAAGAACTCACCATCAAATCTGGCCTTGAAGGTAGCCCAGACGATCGGCTCTCCCAACATCTTTTCCTCAGCATCCCACCAATTCCTGGCGTTATCCTTCAGCTGGCGCTTCGCCAAGTCAACCCAACTTACTTCGTTGACCTTGGACATCTTCAGATTGTCCTCAATATTCCTCATCCATTCATCAGCAGCTAGGGGACCTTCGGTTCCATCAAAATACGCAGGACCCAGCTCTCTGAACTGCTTCGCCCCGGGCTAAGGGCGAGGGGTTTCCACCACCCGAGCAGCTCGAGTCACCGGAGCATTCTGCACCTGCAGAAGCACACCCTGCTGAACCTGCATCATCTGCAACATCATCCTCATCATCTCCCCATTAGTGGGCTCCCGCTCAGGCTCCTCGTCATGAGGGGGCGCACCACTACCACCGCCTCGGGTGATTCGCCTTCCTGCCATCTAATGACGCAGAAAACGAAACAATTAGACTCATAGCTTAGGGCTCAGAGGTCGAAATTATTTGTTGGACAATCTTGCATTATTATCGTTATCCCGACAATCGCAGTTACAGAGGACCTGCGTGGGCCACCACTAAAACCTGTCACGACCTGCTTCCCTAAAATGGAGGCGAGACGTGAAAAGGTCCGCACGGGAGTGGAGCGGTGAAGCCCCAAACCCGATAAGCGTCAATTTAGTATAAGCAGGTCCCTGTAATTGCAATCGAAACAACAACAATAATAATAATATGAGACGGATATAAAATACCAACCCCACAATTGTCCACAAAGTATTCAACATCACAGAAAAGCCACCAGGCTAAAAGAAAAGAGTCTAAGGCCCAGAAACAAGGCCAAACAAAAGCAACGACATAAATAAGTATAGGTGCCACACACCGATAACAAACAACTGTCTAACAAAAGTAAAACACAACGGAGACACTAGGACTGGTCCCCAGTGTCCGCGTACTCCCCGTCCAACACGGGCTCAAGCTCGGCGTCCGCAAACACCTCACCCTCAGCAAGCAACTCAGGCTCAGGGTCTAACATGCGTCACCCAAAAGAGAAAGGGGCACATGTCAGCAAGTCTAAAAGACTTGGGCAAGGAAACTGAAAGTAAGGCAACTAGCAATCTAGCAGTTTAGTATGCATGACATGGCAGTTATAACATGAGTGCACAATTTAAAACATGACAAGACAATTTGTACAAGGGAACAATTTATCGGGACAAGACAAGAGTAGCCAAGCTACTATCAATTCAATCAATTCACATTTTGTAGGTGTTTACGCCCTTCGCTGAATGGCATAGCATTTCAGACCGATAGACACTAAACACTACCCAATACCCACAATATATAGAGCCTGGGGTCCCTGCACATTGAGCTCATCTAGTGAGCCTAGGGTTGCCCCGCACATTGAGCTCGCATTCTTAGTTCACAATTCAATACATTTCGAGCGTTGGGGTTAGCAACTCATTATGCTCGCTTCTGGTCACGAGCCAGGAACACAAGTATGGCATAGGGAACACCTAGCCGGAACACGCAATTCGGGCATTGGTTATCCACCAACACATGGCCCGCTTCTGGAACACGAGCCAGGAACACAACATTGTAGCGAAGCTACGCAATCACAGCAATACCTAAAGAATGCGAGGTCATGACAATTTATTTGCGTACCGTTAATTAAATTAAACGTGGCAGGCGAAATGCAATGACATGAACATATTCGCGTACCGTTAATTGAAAGTAAACATGACATGGTAATTGTGCAACATACTAAAAGTCGGAACTAGCTTCGTTGTCAAGTTAGTTCCCCAATTTGCGCCTAGGCGAGTATCATTTCGTCGCCTAGCCTCTTTTACGCCTACAACAAGCAAATGGCCTAAAACATGGCCTAAACCCTAAGTGGCAAGTTTCACTTGCCTAGCACCGGAAATGATGACCACTTCGTCACACGGATGCTATCTACGGGGGAAATCGCTGTTAAGGGGGAAACAACACCAAACACATGAAATTAATTAGGGTTTTCATAGAATTATAAATAAGCTATGAAAAAAACGGTAGATCGATTTCTTACCGAGAGGAAGCGGAAGAAACACTCCGGGGAACCCTAGGATCAGATCTGGAGAAGATTGGAGAAGTTTGGGGAAACTAGGGTTTCGGGGGATTTTGGGGATTCGATGGATTTCGATGGAGATTTGGGGAAGATGAGAAGTATATAGGGTGAATGGATGGATTGGATGATGGATTTAGGGTTTGGAATGAAGGATTGAAGCTTGGAGGAAGATGGGGGCTTAGAGGGGAAGAAACTAGGGCTTAGGGTCGTGTTGGAGAAGATGAAAACGTTTGGGTTGGGTATTTATAGGTTGAGCTGGCGGCTGCCCAGAAATTAAGGTTTTAACACAGACTAGTCGGTCAAAGAACAACCACTGACCGACTAGTTTGGCAACTAGTCGGTCGGTCGACCAACGCAGACCGACTAAGTGTAAACAGTAACTCCTGAATGAAAATAGGATTTAGAGTTAGTCGGTCCATGAACAAGTACTGACCGACTAGTTTAGCAACTAGTCGGTCGATGAACGTTCTTAGACCGACTAAGAGTAAACAGTAACTCAACTAAAATTAAGATGATGTGTTAGTCGGTTCAAGAAGCATTGCCGACCGACTAGTTTACAACCTAGTCGGTCAACAACTCTTCTTAGACCGACTAACGATAAACAGTAGCTTCCTCAGAAATTTAGATAGCCCACTAGTCGGTCCAAGAGGGATTGCCGACCGACTGGATCGTCATCTAGTCGGTCGGTGCCCCTTCTCATACCGGCTAATGAGCACCAAAAGTTCCGATACGGAGCGCGAGGCCCCGTGATCGAATCCTAAGACTCCTAGGCTTGATCTAATAGTTAGATACGATCGTTATGAAGCCCGTCACAAACGACGTACTTCGAAATCGACGATCCTAGGGAAGAAACGAGAAAATACGACGAATCGATCGAAATTGAAAGCTACGGAGACGAAAACCACGCAAGAGTAGAAAATCCACCAAAACATATATTATATTATAATAAATTCAGATACAAGGAAACCAGTCGTTACAACTCACTTGTTTACAAGCATATACACAATACATAATACACAGATATACATTCTACTTTCACTTCAAAAATATAGGCCCTATGTATATGGCACTCTGGGTCATAACATTCTACCCACCTTAAAATCCAAGTCTGTTTTCGGACTTCCCAAACTAGGGGTCAACTTAAGGATGACAGACTTAGACATTAAGGTCACTATACCCCAAGCATACATACACTATAACAAAAGCACGGCACACTCAAATGCATATACTTACACATATATCAGATATTTACATACATACAAATACTCATACACGTATACACATTTATACGCATATTCATTCACACTCTGATACACACCTGCCTCATATATACACAAAACATAGACATACATACTATATGTACACGCAAGCATACACAACCATGGTACTTCACATAGGGCTAATACACTCCTATGTATACACATATATACATGGACATAGACATACAACCATGTACGTCTCCTAGGATACACACACACACACACACACACACACACACACACACACACACACACACACACACACACACACACACTCATATCGTCACATAAGGTCATGCAACACATTACAACATTATACCCTTACTACTAATGATAAGGCACACATATCCATACCATGTAAGTGGATATATATAACCAAGGACATACCTACTCATGCATGGGCACACGCCTATACACGCTAATATACAATCATGTTACACAACCTGGCATACACAAATCATGTCACACACATGTTGTGTAAGAACGTAAACATGTCATTACAAATGTTATGACATGAACCATAACATGAAGCATACATATGTCATAACCAATGTTATGACATAAAACATATCATGAAACAAACACATGTCATAATTGACGTTTTGACATGACATACTAAAACAAGCACAACCAGTACCTTTAAATATACCCACATTGTAACGGTCTGTTTCCATCAGCACGATAATTTGTGTGTTTAACATATTAAACTATTTTTCGTCCGGAGTTTTATGATTTCAAAAATTCCTTATAAAAATATTTTGAAGTACTAAAGTAGTTATGGGGTATTTTAGTAAGTTCATGTTTCATCAAATACCTCTAAATAATCCGGTAAAAAAATTCATTTTCAATTATTACCGATTTGGCTTAATGAATTAATTTTCTATACAAACATCATCAAAACGTTTTCAAACTTCTACTGTATCATCCTATAATCATTTAGGGCTTCCCACATTAATTTCGTAATTTTCTGACGACAAATCAGTAGAGAACCCGTAAACCCGATTTCTAAACGTTTTGGCCCACGACTCGTATTTTCGTAGCTCAAATCGCGAATCGGACTTCGTATTCATGATCCTCGTGACGATACGAACCCGTGGATATGTTTTCGTAATTTTTCGGACACGTTTACTAGTAGGGACAAAATCGTAATTTTGTTACAAATTTTACCATCGCTAATTACCTTGCCTAATTACTAATTACATTAACCTAATTACTAATTACCCTAACATGACTAACATGTGGAGACAAACATTCAAATTTTTCTAAAGACATTTTTAATGCAAATCTAATCCTAATCTCACCTTTTGACTAAATATTAAATGCCTAAATTGAATATTAATTTCTTAAACCTATTTAAACCCCCCTAATCCATCTCCTTCCTCACAAATCCCCTCCTCTACGGTGAAACTCCGGCCATCTTTTCCGGCAAGCTCCTTTCTTCCGGTGAGCCTTCTTCTCCATCCTCCTCCATCTCCTTCAATCCCCACCCTAATCTCCCTCCATCTCTCTTTAAAAGCTCAAGCAAACCCATGAACCCAACAAGTTCAACCCACCTCCACCATGGTTTCCTTCTCTCTCATTGATCTCCCTTCTCACCAAACAACTCCCCTCTCTTCCTCCATTGATTTCTATCAAGGAAATAAAACAAACCATCATAGAATCAATCAACAAGCAAAAAAAAATCTGGGCTGTCATTCTTCGGCCGGCGGCCGGCGACGGCCGGCAGGGTGGCCGTCCACCCCACTCCCCCTCTTCCCTTGGTCTCTCCCCCTTGCTCCTTGGCCACCATTGCTCCACCTACAAATGAAGAAAGGAGATGAAACAAAAAAAATGGAGGTTGGAAGATGACAATTCTGTGAAGGGGGGGGGGGGGGGGGGCAAATTTTGTGAAGGGGATTTTAAAAGAGAAAGTTTGTAAGGCAAAACTTAAGGAATTTTTTGTTATTTGTAAAGAAAATTGAAAAGAGAAGGAGGAAGATTTTTAGGATTCTTGGTTAAGTTTTTTAGGGATTTAGGAATTATTATTTTTTGTGTACGTGTATACGTACACGTGCGTACGTGCACGTAGTAAGAAATTTTGTAACTTCGATTATTATATTAATAAAATATGGGTGTGTGCGTGTGGTGTTTGTAGGTAGACTTCCCGGGAAGACTGTAACGACTGGTTTTCATGTATCTGGATTAATTATATTATATATATATATTGGTGGATTTTCTCCTCATGTGTGGTTTTCGTCTCCGTAGCTTTCATTTTCGATCGTTTCGTCGTGGTTTTCTAGCTTCTTCCTTGGAATCGTCGATTTTGGAGTAAGTCATTCGTGACGGGCTTCTATCGGCCATATCTTATTGTTAGATCAAGCCTAGGAGTCTTAGGAATCGATCCCGGAGCTTCGCGCTCCATTTCGGAACTTTCTGTGCACGTTAGCCGGTACAAGAAGGGGAACCGACCGACTAGATGACGATTTAGTCGGTCGGCAAACCTTCATGGACCGACTAGTTGGCTTTGTTAATTACTCAGGAGTTACTGTTTATCGTTAGTCGGTCTAAGAACATTTGTCGACTGACTAGGTTGCAAACTAGTCGGTCAGCAATCGTTTTTTAACCGACTAGCTCTATGATCATTTTGATACCAAGTACTATTCATTCTTAGTCGGTCTAAGAACGTTCATCGACCGACTAGATGAGAAACTATTCGGTTAGTAGTTGTTCTTTGACCGACTAAATCTAAATCCTATTTTTGTACAGGAGTTAATGTTTGGACTTAGTCGGTCTGCGTTGGTCAACCGATCGACTAGTTCCCAAACTAGTCGGTCAGTGGTTGCTCTTTGACCGACTAATCAGTGTCGAAACCCTAATTTCTGGGCAGCCGCCAGTACTTCCTATTTAAACCCCCAAACGTTTTTCTTTTCTTCTTTCATTTCTCCTGAGCCTCTTCCTTCCCCAAATCATCATCCATCTAACCCTAGCCCTCCTCCTTCATCAAGAGCCTCTCCCCCTCTCCATTTTGGCCGGCCACCACCTCTAGGTCGCCGGAAAACCCCCAAAAATCCCCAAACCCACATTTCTCCAGATTTTCCCCATCCATTCCAGATCTGAACCCTAGGTTCCCCGGATCATTTCTTCCGTTGTCGTGCTTGCTCGGCATCGTTCTTCTGCTTCCGATACGGTAATAGCTCTATCTCTTAATATCCTCATAGCCCATTTGTGTTTTTGTGAAACCCTAATAAAACTAGGTTGGATGTTGTTCTAATATTGTTTTACCATGGCAGCGATCTCAACTCCGTAGTTAGCATTTGTGTGACGGCCTCGTTGATCGTCATCCTCGGTGCTAGGCAAGTGAAACTTGCCACTTAGGGTTTTGGTCCATGTCTTAGGCCAATTGCTTGTTGTAGGCGTAAAAGAGGCTAGGCGACGAAATGATACTCACCTAGGCGTAATTTCAGGAACTAGCTTGACAACGAAGCTAGATCCGTCATTTATCATGTTGCATAACTACCATGTCATGTTTTATTTTAATTAACGGTACGCGAATTAATTGTCATCCATGCTATCCATGTTGAATGTCGCATTCGTAGCACACGCTACAATACTTGTGTTTCTTGGCTCGTGTTCCAGAAGCGGGCTACGTGAGTTGGTTGATAGCCAATGCCCGATCTACTTGTTTCCGGCTAGGCACCTGCGTTGCAGGCATAACCCTACGCCATACGTGTTAAATACACTTCCTGGCTCGTGTTCCAGAAGCGAGCATTCCGTGTGCGGGGTTATGCCCTGGCTCGATACACGTGGAGGAGTAGAGATAAACGGTCACTTGAGCTTAGGAGTTGGCCCGATCAGCCACTCTAGCCAACAGGCGGAATCTCTGTGCACAACTTGTTTACTTGACGTGTTTACTTGACGTGAACCACTTGACTTGTACTTGTCCGTGTTTCACTTGTAAAACTTGCTATCCATGACATACTTGCTACTTGTACTTTTCTTTACTTGTCACTTCCATACTATACTTGCCATGTCATGCATCATACTATAACTGATAGGTTGTTAGTTTACCTTACTTTCAGTTTCCTTGCCCAAGTCTTTTAGACTTACTGACATGTGCCCCTTTACTCTTTTGGGTGACACATGTCAGATCCTGAGCCTGAGTTCACTGTTGAGGACGAGGTGTTTGCGGACGCCGTGCCCGAGCCTGTGTTTGGCGAGGAGTACGTGGACACTGGGGACCAGTCCTAGTGTCTTCGTTGAGCTTTTCCCTTTTGTTTTAGACTGCTGTAGTTGTCGGTGCGCAGCACCTATACTTTGTCATGTTGTCCCTTTTGTTGGCCTTGTTCTGGGCCTTTAGACTCTTCCTTTTAGCCTGGTGGCTTTTCTGGATGTTGAACTTAAATTTTAATGTTGGACAAATGCTGAGATTTGAGTTTTATTTCTGTCTCTCCTTGTGTTATTATTGTTGTTCCGTTTGTGGTTACAGGGACCTGCTTATGTTTTATTGACGCTTATAGGGTTTGGGGCTTCACAGCACCACTCTCGTGCGGACCTTTTCACGTCTCGCCTTCATTTTAGGGAAGCGGGTGTGACAAGTTTTGTTGGTGGCCCATGCATGTCCTACTGTAACTACGATTATCAGAATGACAATAATAATATTAGAATATCCAATAAACTAAGTTCGACATCCGAGTCATAAGCTATGAGTCTAATCTGCTTCGTTTTCTGTGTCATTAGATGGCAGGAAGGCGATTCACCCGTGGTGGAGGTAGTGGTGCGCCCCCTCATGACGAGGAGCCTGAGCGGGAACCCACCAATGGAGAGATGATGCGGATGATGCTTCAGATGATGCAAGTGCAGCAGGGCGTGCTCCTGCAAGTCCAGAATGCTCCAGTTGTTCGAGCTGGTCGGGCAATCCAGGATGCCCCTCGCTCCGAGCCGGGAGCGAAGCAATTTCGGGAGCTGGGTCCTGCTTATTTTGATGGGTCTGAGGGTCTTCTGGCTGCCGATGAGTGGATTCGGAACATTGAGGATAACTTGAAGATGACCAAGATCACCCCGGCTGGATGGGTTGATTTGGCGAAGAGGCAACTCAAGGATAATGCTCGGAACTGGTGGGATGCGGAAGAAAAGATGCTGGTGGAGCCGATAGCTTGGGCTACCTTTAAGTCCAGGTTTGATGAAGAGTTCTTTCCGAAGGCTGTTAGGAAGGATATGCTGCAGCGCTTTATTGATCTGAAGCAAGGGAGCTTGACGGTGGACCTGTACCACCAAGAGTTCACTAGGCTGAGTCGGTTCGCATCGAAGATGGTGCAGGATGCAGATGAGAGGGCTCAGAGGTTCCTGCAGGGACTTACTTTGGAGCTTCAGAGTTTTGTGTCTTCCTCTGATCTGGACTCTTATCAGAAGGTTCTGGTCGCTGCGAGGAGGCAGGAGCTGAACCTGAGCCAGAGGAGGGGACATGTTTCTGGTGCTGGGAAGAGGCCTATGGAGCAGGCCAGGGTGGTGGTTAGGCCTGGTTTCAAGCCTAATCAGCCAGCTCAGTTCAAGAGGCCAGGAGGGCCTATTCAGAAGACTTGCCATTTCTGCGGCAGGATCGGGTATGTCAAGGATCAGTGTAGGAGATTCCTGGGCCAGTGCGTTATCTGTGGGGATCCCACCCATACCATGAAGGATTGTCCGAGGTCGAAGCAGCCTTGGAGGGCACCTGTTGCAGTACAGCCATTGCAGCAGAGAGCGTCTGTTCCTGCTGGACGTGGAGCAGCTCTTGTTCCACAGAGGCAGGCTTTTCAGCAGGCTTTTCCGCCGAGGAGGAAGGCTTTTCTGATGACCGCTGTGGAGAGCGAGGCTGTGGATGAGGTTATCGCAGGTAATCCTCAATCTAGCTGTTACTTTCCTAGCTAATTTTGATTGTTAGACTACGTTGTTTGCTTGAACATGATTGTTTGCTAGACTAGGGTTTGATTGTTAAATTGCTTGTTAGGTGTGGTTTTGGTGTGCACATTTCCTGCATGAGTCCTCTTTGACTCAGGTGCATCGATGTGCATTATTTCTCGGAGCTTCGTGGAGAAGCATTCCTTATCGACGTCCCCTCTTTCCAAGAGTTGGAATATCGTCACAGGAAATGGCGTGGTCTCGGTGCATCGTGGTTGCAATTCTTGCTCGTTGGTGGTTTGTGGACATGAGCTTTACGCGGATTTCATTATCCACGACATCATCAACTATGATGCGGTCCTTGGGATGGATTGACTTGCGAGCTTCTATGCTCAATCGACTGTCGGAGGAAGAATGTGGTGTTCGAGATTCCCGGACATCCAGTATTTGAGTTCAGCCAAGGTAGCAGCTCGCTTGGTCCTGTCAGATTTCGGGCCAGGCCGGCGGAGATTGTGGCTATGCAGATGGAGTTGGAGAGGCCGGCGGTTGT
The DNA here is from genome assembly GCA_030789695.1 of Scilla litardierei. Classification (NCBI taxonomy): domain Eukaryota; kingdom Viridiplantae; phylum Streptophyta; class Magnoliopsida; order Asparagales; family Asparagaceae; genus Scilla; species Scilla litardierei. Next base: position 20,920 of record JAULAV010004523.1, read on the forward strand.
GCGGGACTTTGATGACGTCTTCCCCGAGGAGATGTCTGGTTTGCCACCTGATCGAGCTCTAAAATTTTCTATTGATCTTATTCCGAGAGCGCAACCGATTTCGAAGGCGCCATATCGTATGCCACCCACTGAGTTGGAGGAATTGCGTAAGCAACTGGATGAGCTTTTGCAGAAGGGTTATATCAATCCTAGTGTGTCTCCGTGGGGAGCACCGGTCTTGCTGGTGAAGAAGAAGGATGGTTCGCGTCGCATGTGCGTGGACTATCGGGAGTTGAATGCGGTGACCATCAAGAATAAATACCCGTTGCCTCGCATCGATGATATTTTTGATCAGCTTGGAGGTTCGAGGGTGTTTTCGAAGTTGGATCTAAGGAGTGGTTATCATCAGTTGAAGGTGAAGAAGGATGATGTTCCGAAGACAGCTTTTAGGACGAAGTATGGACACTACGAGTTTGTGGTTATGCCTTTCAGTGTAACCAATGCACCCGCAGTTTTCATGAATCTGATGAATCTGATCTTCTATGACTTTTTAGATAAGTTTTTCGTTATCGTCATTAACGACATTCTGATCTATTCGAAGACGGAGGAGGAGCATGCCTCCCACTTGAGGACGGTGTTGGAGATTTTGAGGGAGCATCGGTTGTATGCTAAGTTTTCGAAGTGTGAGTTTTGGCCGGACAGAGTTGCTTTTCTCGGGCATGTGGTGACTGGAGATGGTATTTCAGTGGATCCCGAGAAGATCAGGGCCATCAGAGAGTGGCCTGTTCCGCAGTCATCGTCTGAGATTCAGAGTTTCCTTGGGCTTGCTGGTTACTATCGGCGCTTCATTAAGGACTTTTCCCGTATTGCCGAGCCGATGACCAAATTGACGCGGAAGGATGTACCTTTTGTTTGGTCGGGTGATTGTGAGAATGCCTTTGGTGTTCTGAGGGAGAGATTGACGACTGCCCCTATTCTTGTTGTGCCTGATCGCAGCGGTGGATTTGAGATCTTTTGCGATGCTTCTGGCAAGGGTCTCGGTTGTGTGTTGAATCAGCACGGGCATGTTGTGGCGTATGCATCTCGTCAGCTCAAGGTTCATGAGAAGAATTACCCGACGCATGATTTGGAGTTGGCTGCCGTTGTGTTTGCTCTTAAGATTTGGAGGCACTTCTTGCTGTGTTTTCAGGGACCCTTAGGGCACAAAAACTCTAGTCCCGTCCTAAGTCGGACGGAACATAGACAGAAATGCAGCGGAAAATTTTTATGTTAATCTAATTAACATGCAACCCTAAGGAACCAGACCCTGTTAGCCAGGATCTCTGCCAACTTGGTGTGAATCTGACCACCCCAAGAGGGATCTAACTACTACGAATAATTAAATGAAAACTTAAACACATAACCAGAATCTCAACCTTGGGGCAGGCGAGATGTTCCGCACCGTCTTCCGAGCTGCTCCCGTCCCACGCCGAGCCGCTCCTTGAACCGCTCCCCGAACTGCTCCTCAAACCGCTCTGCATCCCGAGGCGATCAATCCCATGTCGCCGAGCCAACCACGGGCGGAAGAAAGTTTCACGCGAGTGAAACCTTCGCCTAGATTTCGGATCTGAATCCGAACTCCGTTGCGGCTTTGCTAGAGCCCTCAAGAGTAAGGCAGAAATTTATAGGGAGATAGAGAATATTTATTTTAGCCTAGATCCGTGCGTGCTCCAACATTTACGAGAGCCACTCAGATCTAGAGCTTGGGACGAGTTTTGAGGAGGAGAGCAGACCCCTATTTATATAGGCGGCTGACTACTCCCCTTTCTCAAAATCTGATGTGGGACTATTAAGTTGAGTTAATCAAAATCAAGTTAGTTTGCACTTCACAAAGTGCAAACTTCCGTGAATTTTAACTCACTCACCGTTGAGCTTCATGATTGATACAACCTATCAATTCGAAGGGTGTTCAACGGTGAACGCGTAGGAAAAAACGGCTCGTCAATCCGAGTCTGTTTGACCCTTCAAACAATTGTCCAAAGATAGCCAAAAGTCATGCTTCTCTTAGAAACGTAGCCGTCAAGAAAATCCCAGGTTTCAAAAACCCTAACCAGAAAATTCGGGCTTGGTGGGCCTCCATTTTCGCAGGTTTCAGCCCAACAGTTTGGGCTGACTTGTTTTGGCTATAACTTGTGCATTTGGACTCCGTTTTTGACGCGGTTTGAACCTGCGTTTAGAGCGGGACGATCCCGTCATCTAGGTAACCTTTTCAACTCATTTATTTAATTAAATATAGTCTTAAACAATTTAAGACACATTTAATCTCTTTTGCATCAAATGCAAAATAGTCCATATCTAAGCTTAAATTATCATTTGCATCAAATACAAATGATCCGAGGGCATATTCCTCTACATCTCCCACTTGCACTCAGGATCATTTATCCCGAATGCAGGAGATGATTGCAAACATCTTTTGCAATATTTTATCCCTTGCGTCAAATGCAAATTATTCTCCCTAACTAATTTCTACCTATTACTAGACGAAGGTTACACTCTGTGTGAGACCCTACAGCCTGACCCTTACAACAGGTTGGGCTCGAAGCCCTATACGGCAGTGACCACGAGCAGTGGTTGCCGTCCCTGCTTCAGGAATCATCATTATGTGGTTGACTCATTGACATGAGTATTGTCGGGACCACCCTGACTGTTTCCGTGATGAATTCCGCAGTTATAGTCTCTTCGTCTTAACTATGTCGTGTAGATCAAGTCTAGGGTACGGTCAAACTGTTAACCCCAATAACTTGACTCCGGTTAGTTTCTATCGATCTTTTAGTCAAAAATGTTGGACTTCTTCCAACATACTCTGGCCAGAGTTTTTATTAAAGACCGAACTAACCCTACGACACTAACTCCCATTGACCGGGAGAGACGAATCATCTCTTAGTCATTACTCTCCTCATACGCTTCAAGTGTCACCCAATCAAAGACCTTTCGACAGGCCTTGCCTCGAAGCTAGGTCATTTGATCTAAGTGGCACCGTTCACGCACAGGTTCGTCAAAATGACCTCAAGTCAAAAGACCAACTAGCCTATCATCACTCAGAGTCATCATTGACAGATTGGTCAATATAACCATATGATACTCTTGTGGATCGTTCAGTGAACTCATTCTCTAATGAGCACCTGTGTCTCATCTACGACTTCGCCAAGTCAAGCGATCATGAGATCATCGCCACCGCTAAATGGTGAAGACTAAGACACAATGGTCTATCCGATGTTTCGATATCCTTGTCTCGAAACATCTACGACCACGAACCCTTTTAGACTTATGATACAGACGGTCAAACATTTCTCCATGATCGAGATACTCATCTCGATACCTGTTTGACCTTGCATAAAGTCTCAGGACTTTACCTAAGTTAATGTCTAATGTTAACAACATTATAAAATAACTTAGATAAATTATTACCAAACAGCTTACTGTTATTTCGAACAAGATGTTTGTGCTATGCACACATGAAGATAGATAGCCTCGAGGGTATCATCTCTCAACATCTCCCACTTGTACTCAGGCCCATTTATCTTGGTATCTCATACCGTTTTTACACATAAGTTTTCCCGACTTCATGTGGTAGAGCCTTCATGAGTGGATCTGCTAAAACCGTCTACAATATAGACTTAAGGGTTTCTATGTTTAGACCAACCATTTGAATCTCATTCAAATAATTCATTTGGTCTTTCGGAATCCATAATATTTTAATTTACTTGGATCTTATCCAATTCATCGTACATTACGATAATCATTTAAATTAGTTACGGGTCATTTCAAATGGCTCATATTTATTTCTGATAAAGTATCAAACTCTTTTGATCACTTTGTCAAAATATATGTTCCATCCCTTTGATGCTTCACATGTAATTTACACGCTCCCACTGACCTTAAAAACTATCTGGCTAATTCATATAAGTTGGTCCGTCTAAATCATATTTAGAAAAACGAACTTGTAAGTGAATGCTCCAATTTTCATGGTCAACTTAAGCGTTTACATCGAGTTTGGTCCGAGTAGTTCTGTACACATCTGCTGGTGGAAAATGGTTTCATTATAATCCGTTTTATAGGAATTAGTATGGAAAAACCGTTCTCGACCAACATGATTGCACTTCACTATTTTCCTTTCTGCACCAATCTTTCAACTTAAAGATTTACTTGCAGAAAGTGAGGAAACATTTTCCTTGTGCACGTAAACTAAATTCCAAAATTTATTTACGCACACGGACCTATTCTGATTGCATCAAGTTTTTAAATCGGAGTTACTTCTCCGAATTTCATCCCGGAAGTTGACTAAGTCATCATCAGTTATGATGTCTAACTCGACTCTTCGTCTTACGAGATTCGAGTAATTATACAAATTCTTAATGATTGATTTTATGAATATCTTATTGATAATGTCCTCACAGAACATTATCAAAACCTAGGCATTACTATCTGGGACTTAACCCAGAAGGAGGACTAAACTCAGAGTCACTTTCAATGGATCACACCAAGTCTAACTAAGTGTGATTCATACCTTTTAACACACGGATGTGTTTATCAGACTTGATCTGAGAGAAAATCACATTTTCTTTTAATTACGCAAGATTTAATGCAGCTAAGTATTTGACCATTCGATCTAATCGAATCAGTTTAAATACTTTAGTCATTTCGTTCTTTATTTTACCAGACTTGTGTTTCATCAAGAACACGTGTCTTAATAAAATATACGAATAACTTAATTTGGTTAATCTAGACTCGGGTACATCAGTATGTACCAGACTGAGTTCGACAACTAATTCTCCCACTGTCTTACAGATGGGTTTCGGCCATTTTATCTAAGAGGATAAGACTCACAAGTGTCCGTAGACTTTATAATACGAGAGGTCAGACCCCTCTTTATGTGACTTGTGAAGCTTAGTCTCTTGATACGGCCTAGTCTATTTTGCCAAATAAGTTTGCTACTATCTTGTGTATTTATATATTAACATTTAATATATATATTATCGTTATACATATTTACTCATTGCTTCAAAAGCCATGTGACGACATTCGTCAAAATGTGTTAAACTTCTGTATAACAATAATCATGAAATCGTGACATCAGAGTATGTCACATTTTTATTTCCTCCTACTTATGCCTTTACTAATGATAAATTAAACTATTTAACTCGATTGACTTTCCGGTGTGCCTTCTTTCTTTTCTAAATCACATTTAGATATTTAAATGGCCCAACATAAATGAATAGCCATGCAAGCGAATCATGTATCCAAACGCTTGAGAGTTGCAATCTTGAGTGTAGCTCAAGAAGTTGCTTGTCTCAAGATCCGGTTGGGATACATAGTGTTGCACCACTCATGCACTCGTATTCGACTCAAATGGTTTGATCGAATTCTCGAACTTTACGGATCAGAATTGTTTGTCCATACATCCTTGAGGGGTTGTAGGGAGAAACATACTTCGAATATCCTATATGTTCAAGCTGCCTCATATAGAGACGAGTGACATATTGCGTGAATTTATTTGTTGGACCCAGAACTTAATGAAATCATATTTCTTAAGTCTGTTCTTTAGAAGGTCATTTTAATGTCAACGAGAGTATAGTTTAATCTTATCAATTAGAATTTAACTTGATATTCAATTAATCAACCTATTTGACCAATTAACTAATTCCATTAAAAAAAATTATATTTTGATTCCTTCGGTAAACATAGTCTTGCCCTAGTTTAGCATATGTTCAATATTAAATATAGGTAGAATGGCTTTTATCTATCTATATCCTCCCACTATTTTTACGATCGTTTCAAAGCTTAATAACGAACGATTTAATCGAATTAAAATATTTAAAAATTAGTGAAAGAGGGATCCAATCATCATGAACCTCACAACCTTGAGGAGACTCAACAAGTTGATTGGTTTCATGATTGGTAGACTAACTCTTAGTCAATCACATCACATGTGACTCCCTATCGTTTTTTTTACCCACAATCACTTATGATCTTGAGGAGACTCAACAAATCATAATGACTGGTCTAGTCAGACCCTTGATTTCGTGTCCAGATTTGACTTAGATCGATGCTCGAGGATACCCGACGTATCGATTTGGGTCAAGTCTAGACTACATCACATGTATGTTGGAGTTTGTTCCTAAAAGATAAACATGTCATAGCTCGAGGAGACTCAACAACTATAATTGTTTTCTTTGAGTTACCAAGCTCCAAAATCAAGGAGGGATACGGATTAATCTTTAATAAGATTTATAACGCATTGACTAGATATAGTCCAGGGTGTCATACAATCATGATTCGCGACATTGCGGTCCAGCGGAACACAGCCAGGGAATTGACTAAGCCAGGATCACTACCCCTTAGACTAGTAAGGGTTGATCCAGAACTCTTAGCCAAGCACATTGACTGGATCATGGTCCATTGAATGAAGCTTGTCATTTTTGTATGTGTGCCATAGACTAAATAGCTTTTATTAACAACTAATTAATCCTATCAACTAGTTGTATCCTTAAATTCAAAATTTCAGGATTTGTTTAATAACTTTTATTATGTCCTTATCAACTATAAGGTTCATGTGCTATCCTAATCGTTATTAGGATTTTAATAAATTTATTAACCAACGCCAAAAGCGAAGTCCTTTAATGAGAATTAATAATAACAATTAGAATTAAAAATTTCATTAAAAAGGACTACCATAATCAGGAATTAGGTCTTGAAGCATTGTTAATGTTTTATTAAAACATAGCATGTCATTAAAATTCAAGTAATAAATTTTAATCATTTCTTAATGGCTAACCTAAAAGGTTGGCTTGTGTTATCAAATAAGGGACAAGATGAACTAGCCATAAAGATACACTAATTTATCGCATAAAAGGTGTACAACTATTTAACAATTTAAATAGAACAATGTTTATCACATAAACAATTTTAGCATGCAAACATAAATTTAACATTTAAATTTAAAATATGATTTTAAAATTATTTTATTTTTATCTCATAAAAAAAATTGTTTTTAAAATCACAAATTTGCATGCTACCTTTTAAAAAATTTATCGCATAAAAATTTTAACCTTTAAAATCAGTTTTAAAATATCTCATAAAATTTAAAACATCATTTAAGAAATTCCATGTTTAAAATTTTATCACACATAAAATTTTAAACAACATTTTAAACTTATCGCATAAAGTTTTAAAACTTTAAAACAATTTTAACATTTATCACATAAATTTAAAATTCCATTTTAAAACTTTCATGTTTAAAATTTATCATATAAAATTTTTAAACAAAAAAAAATTTAAATTTATCGCATAAATTTAAAGAAAACATTTTTCTGTAAAAGCATTCAAATAATAAATTCGCAGTCCTAGATCAGCATACAGAGATGGCTCTGATACCAATGCTGGGTTTTCAGGGACCCTTAGGGCACAAAAACTCTAGTCCCGTCCTAAGTCGGACGGAACATAGACAGAAATGCAGCGGAAAAATTTTATATTAATCTAATTAACATGCAACCCTAAGGAACCAGACCCTGTTAGCCAGGATCTCTGCCAACTTGGTGTGGATCTGACCACCCCAAGAGGGATCTAACTACTGCGAATAATTAAATGAAAACTTAAACACATACCCGGAATCTCAACCCTGGGGCAGGCGAGATGTTCCGCACCGTCTTCCGAGCTGCTCCCGTCCCACGCCGAGCCGCTCCTTGAACCGCTCCCCGAACTGCTCCTCAAACCGCTCTACATCCCGAGGCGATCAATCCCATGTCGCCGAGCCAACCACGCGCGGAAGAAAGTTTCACGCGAGTGAAACCTTCGCCTAGATTTCGGATCTGAATCCAAACTCCGTTGCGGCTTTGCTAGAGCCTTCAAGAGTAAGGCAAAAATTTATAGGGAGATATAGAATATTTATTTTAGCCTAGATCCGTGCATGCTCCAACATTTACGAGAGCCGCTCAGATCTAGAGCTTGGGACGAGTTTTGAGGAGGAGAGCAGACCCCTATTTATATAGGCGGCTGACTACTCCCCTTTCTCAAAATCCGATGTGGGACTATTAATTTGAGTTAATCAAAATCAAGTTAGTTTGCACTTCACAAAGTGCAAACTTCCGTGAATTTTAACTCACTCACCGTTGAGCTTTATGATTGATACAACCTATCAATTCGAAGGGTATTCAACGGTGAACGCGTAGGAAAAAACGGCTCGTCAATCCGAGTCTGTTTGACCCTTCAAACAATTGTCCAAAGATAGCCAAAAGTCATGCTTCTCTTAGAAACGTAGCCGTCAAGAAAATCACAGGTTTCAAAAACCCTAACCAGAAAATTCGGGCTTGGTGGGCCTCCATTTTCGCAGGTTTCAGCCCAACAGTTTGGGCTGACTTGTTTTGGCTATAACTTGTGCATTTGGACTCCGTTTTTGACGCGGTTTGAACCTGCGTTTAGAGCGGGACGATCCCGTCATCTAGGTAACCTTTTCAACGCATTTATTTAATTAAATATAGTCTTAAACAATTTAAGACACATTTAATCCCTTTTGCATCAAATGCAAAATAGTCCATATCTAAGCTTAAATTATCATTTGCATCAAATACAAATGATCCGAGGGCATATTCCTCTACACTTCTTGCTGAGTGAGAAAGTGAAGATCTTCACTGATCACAAAAGCTTGAAGTATATTTTTACACAGAAGGTGCTCAACATGCGACAGCGTCGATGGTTGGAGCTCATGGCGGATTATGAGATTGATTTGCAGTATCACCCTGGCAAGGTGAATGTGGTTCCTGATGCGCTGAGTAGGCTTCCAGCGGTGATGATTTTGACTTCGCAGTGGAGATTGCTGCATGATTTTTGCGAGTCTGGTGTGGAGATTGTTCTTCCTGGGGAGGCTTCTTCGTTGATGAGTATGCAGATTCAGTCAACGATCGTGGATCGGATCAAGGCTGGCCAGGCCGGAGATCCGAAGCTGGTGAAGATTCGGGAGCAGGTGGAAGCCGATCTGCGGACTGACTTTTTGATTCATGAGAATGGCTCGCTGAGGTTTGGAGCTAGGTTGTGTGTGCCAGCTGGGGATATTAGAGAGGAGTTGATGGTGGAGGCACATAGTTCACCGTATTCTGTGCATCCTGGTGGGACCAAGATGTACAAGGATCTTCGTTTGAACTATTGGTGGCATGGTATGAAGAGGAGTGTGGCTCGGAGTGTAGCCAAGTGCTTGGTTTGCCAGCAGGTAAAGGCGGAGCATCAGCGTACGGTAGGGTTGCTACAACCGCTTCCGATTCCAGAGTGGAAGTGGCAACACATCACTATGGATTTCATGACTGGACTACCTCGGAGTCCGAAGCAGAATGACGTGATTTGGGTGATCGTAGATCGATTGATCAAATCCGCGCACTTTATTCCGTTCCGAGTGGGACAGTCCACTGAGGCGCTAGCGAGGAGATATATGGAGGAGGTTGTACGACTTCACGGAGTCCTCGTGAGTATCGTGTAGGACAGAGACACGAGGTTCACATCTCAGTTCTGGCAGAGTTTGCAGAAGAGTTTGGGTACGCGTCTGAGTTTCAGCACGGCGTACCATCCACAGACGGATGGCTAGTCTGAGAGGACGATTCAGATCTTGGAGGACATGCTGAGGGCGTGCATGTTGGATTTCAAGGGTTCGTGGGAGGACCATCTACATCTGGTAGAGTTTTCCTACAACAACAGCTTCCAAGCGAGTATTGGCATGGCGTCTTTCGCCGCTCTTTATGGGAGGAAATGTCGATCGCCATTGAGTTGGGATGACGTTGGTGATCGGGAGCTGTTGGGACCTGAGATGATTGTGGAGGCCGTGGATGTTGTCAGGAACATTCGTGAGAGGTTGAGGATTGCTCAGGACCGTTTTAAGCATTGGGCGGATGCTAAACGTCGTCCATTGGAGTTTCAGCCGGGCGACCATGTGTTCTTGAAGATTTCCCTGAATCGTGGTGTGATTCGCTTTGGGAAGCGAGGGAAGTTGAGCCCGCGATACATTGGACCGTTTGACATTCTGGAGAAAGTTGGTGAGGTAGCCTACCGCTTAGCCTTGCCGCCATCTTTGGAAGGAGTTCACAATGTTTTCCATGTGTCGCAGCTTCGTCGATACATTAGCGATCCATCTCATACTGTGGATTTCTCGGAGATTACCGTTTGCCCTGATATGACGTATGACCAGCAGCCAGTGCTGATTCTGGACAGGCGTCAGAAGTCACTTCAGAACAAGGTTGTCAATCTTGTGAGGGTGATGTGGCGACACGGCTCGCCAGGAGAGTCTACTTGGGAGAATGAGGATGAGATGCGAGAGCGCTACCCCCTTTTGTTCCCGGATACGTGAGTGTTCGGAAATTCCGAGGACGGAATTTGTCTTAAGTTGGGGAGGATGTAACGACTGGTTTTCATGTATCTGGATTAATTATATTATATATATATATATATATTGGTGGATTTTCTCCTCATGTGTGGTTTTCGTCTCCGTAGCTTTCATTTTCGATCATTTCGTCGTGATTTTCTAGCTTCTTCCTTGGAATCGTCGATTTTGGAGTAAGTCATTCGTGACGGGCTTCATATCAGTCATATCTTATTGTTAGATCAAGCCTAGGAGTCTTAGGAATCGATCCCGGAGCTTCGTGCTCCATTTCGAAACTTTCTGTGCACGTTAGCCGGTACCAGAAGGGGAACCGACCGACTAGATGACGATTTAGTCGGTCGGCAAACCTTCATGGACCGACTAGTTGGCTTTGTTAATTACTCAGGAGTTACTGTTTATCGTTAGTCGGTCTAAGAACATTTATCAACCGACTAGGTTGCAAACTAGTCGGTCAGCAATCGTTCTTTAACCGACTAGCTCTATGATCATTTTTGATACCAAGTACTATTCATTCTTAGTCGGTCTAAGAACGATCATCGACCGACTAGATGAGAAACTAGTCGGTCAGTAGTTGTTCTTTGACCGACTAAATCTAAATCCTATTTTTGTACAGGAGTTACTGTTTGGACTTAGTCGGTCTGTGTTGGTCAACCGACCGACTAGTTCCCAAACTAGTCGGTCATTGGTTGCTCTTTGACCGACTAATCAGTGTCGAAACCCTAATTTCTGGGCAGCCGCCAGCACTTCCTATTTAAATCCCCAAACATTTTTCTTTTCTTCTTTCATTTCTCCTGAGCCTCTTCCTTCCCCAAATCATCATCCATCTAACCCTAGCCCTCCTCCTTCATCAAGAGCATCTCCCCCTCCCCATTTTGGCCGGCCACCACCTCTAGGTCGCCGGAAAACCCCCAAAAAATCCCCAAAACCCCATTTCTCCAGATTTTCCCCATCCATTCCAGATCTGAACCCTAGGTTACCCGGGTCATTTCTTCCGTTGCCGTGCTTGCTCGGCATCGTTCTTCCGCTTCCGATACGGTAATAGCTCGATCTCTTAATATCCGCATAGCCCATTTGTGTTTTTGTGAAACCCTAATAAAACTAGGTTGGATGTTGTTCTAATATTGTTTTGCCATGGCAGCGATCTCAACTCCGTAGTTAGCATTTGTGTGACGGCCTCGTTGATCGTCATCCTCGGTGCTAGGCAAGTGAAACTTGCCACTTAGGGTTTTGGGCCATGTCTTAGGCCAATTGCTTGTTGTATGCGTAAAAGAGGCTAGGCGACGAAATGATACTCGCCTAGGCGCAATTTCAGGAACTAGCTTAACAACAAAGCTAGATCCGTCATTTATCATGTTGCATAACTACCATGTCATGTTTAATTTTAATTAACGGTACGTGAATTAATTGTCATCCATGCTATCCATGTTGAATGTCGCATTCGTAGCACACGCTACAATACTTGTGTTTCCTGGCTCGTGTTCCAGAAGCGGGCTACGTGAGTTAATTGATAGCCAATGCCCGATCTACTTGTTTCCGGCTAGGCACCTGTGTTGCAGGCATAACCCTACGCCATACGTGTTAAATACACTTCCTGGCTCGTGTTTCAGAAGCGAGCATTCTGTGTGCGAGGTAATGCCCTGGCTCGATACACGTGGAGGGGTAGAGATAAACGGTCACTTAAGCTTAGTAGTTGGCCCGATCAGCCACTCTGGCTCGATCCTAAGCTTACTGAGTACATATTGACTCAGGTTTATTGTTTTGCAGCATGGCAGGAAGATCAAACACTCGCAACGAAAATGTCGCCAATGGAAATGGTGCCGATGGTGCCGCCGAGATATCTGCAGTCCTGGGAGTGATTAGAGAAATGTTGGAAATACAACACTAGATGCTTCAACAGGAACCAAGAGCACCACCACCATCCGCTGAACCTGGGGTTAAGCAATTCCAGGAGCTTCGTCCGAAGACTTTCTCTGGAAAGGAAGGACCACTTGGAGCTGAAGAATGGGCCCAAGCTACTGAAGACAAGTTGAGCGCTGCCCACATCCCTCAAGCAGGATGGGTTGAAGTTGCAATACTGCAACTGACTGACAATGCTCGAAGCTGGTGGGATCGTGAAGAACGACGTCTAGTTAAGCCTATCTCTTGGGGCATGTTCCGGGAAAGGTTCAACGCCCAATATTTTCCTCTCTCGGCCAAGAGAGAATTCCAAAGTCGTTTTACTAATATGAAACAAGGTAATAATACTGTGGATGAGTATGAGGCAGAGTTCTCAATGCTTAGTCGCTTCGCTCCACACATGGTCGAAAATCCAGAAGACTGCGCCTATCAGTTTCGTCAAGGCCTAAACCCCCGTGTTCAAGCCTCGATGAGTTCAGTGAAGCTGACTACCCTTGAGGATGTTCTGGAAGCTGCACGAACTCATGAAGCCGTTGCACGACTTGAAAGGGAATTCAAGTTAATACAGGCAAACGCCCGATGGAACCTGCCAGGAAAAATTTCCGTCCAACTCACACCACCAATTTCAAGAAGCCAGCAGCTCCAGCCAACACCAAATCCACTATGGTGTGCCACTACTGCAACTGTGTTGGACACGTCAAGAAGGACTGCCGTGTGTTCTTGAACCTGTGCATAATGTGTGGGGCTTCTGACCATCTTGCCAAGGATTGCCATCGTCGCACTATCAAACCAGCCAACCCTATGATGGCTTCAGGATCAGCTCAGTAAAAGCAACCCCTGCCTCCTCAGCAACAATCTTTTCAGAATGCCAAGCCAAATCCACCAAGGCGTCATGCATGTACTATGACTGCTGCTGAAGCCGATACCACTGATCAAGTGATCTCAGGTAATCTCTAGACCTCAGTTTCTTACAACAATCTATATCATATGCTTGATTGGTGAGTATCTGTTGCTAAGGCGTATTCTACCTTAACCTAGGTATTATCTTAGTATCTGCATCTCTGGCTCTAGTCTTGTTTGATTCGGGAGCTTCTCATAGCTTCTTGTCGCAAAAGTTTGCGACGGATCATTCTATTACTATCTGTGATCTTTCGAGATGTTGGAATGTCAACACTGGAAATGGCATAGTAAAGGTCTCTACCGGATGCAAGTCATGCCCACTAGTGATCTGTGGACGTGAACTATTCGCTGATTTCATGATTATCAGCATAGCCAACTTTGATGCGATACTCGGCATGGATTGGTTAGGAACTTTCTACTCTAACATCGACTGTCACCAGAAGAGTGTAGTGTTTAAAATTCCTGAACATCCTATGTTCGAGTTCATGAATGGAAGTCGTTCGCTTGGTCCTATCAAGTTTCAGGCCAAGCCGAATGAAGCAATAGTCGCATCAATGCAATTTGAGCCTGAGAAACCCTTAGTAGTTCGAGACTTCGAAGACGTATTCCCTGAAGATATTTCGGGATTACCACCAGACCGAGATCTCGAATTCACTATTGACCTTATGCCAAACACTCAACCTATCTCCAAGGCTCCTTACCGCATGGCTCCTGTTGAATTGGAAGAACTTCAGAGTCAACTCGACGACTTGTTGCAGAAAGGATTGATACATCCCAGTGTGTCTCCTTGGGGTGCGCCTGTCTTATTGGTCAAGAAGAAGGATGGATCGAGAAGAATGTGCATGGACTATCGAGAACTGAACAAGGTGACTGTAAAGAATAAATATCCGTTGCCTCGCATCGACGATATTTTTGATCAACTCGGTGGATCACGAGTCTTCTCCAAGCTGGATCTCAAAAGTGGTTATCATCAAGTGAAGGTCAGGAATGAAGATATTCCTAAGACAGCTTTTCGAACCAAGTATGGACACTACGAATTCGTAGTCATGCCTTACGGTGTGACTAACGCCCCAGCGGTATTCATGAATCTCATGAATCTTATATTCTATGAGTTCTTGGATAAATTCGTAGTCATTTTCATCGATGACATCCTGGTCTACTCGAAGAGCGAAGAAGATCATGCCAAGCATCTGAAGATAGTTTTGGAGACTCTGTGTAGCCATCGGCTCTATGCCAAGTATATCAAGTGTGAATTCTGGCTGGATCAAGTCGCCTTTCTTGGACATATAGTTTCAGGAGATGGTATTTCCGTTGATCCTGAGAAAGTTGCATCCGTTAGAAACTGGCTGACACCCCGATCAGTTTCTGACATCCGAAGTTTTCTCGGATTAGCTGGTTATTATCGTCGATTCATCAAGGACTTCTCAAAGATTGCTGAGCCGATGACTCGATTGACCAGGAAGGATGTTAAGTTTGTTTGGTCTGAAGCTTGTGAACAAGCATTCAGAGGATTGAAGATGAGGCTGACAACCGCACCAGTTCTAACTATTCCGGATAGAACTGGAGGGTTCGAAGTTTACTGTGATGCATCTGGAAAAGGTCTTGGAAGTGTGCTGCATCTGTTGGATATGGAAGACGTTTGTACACCCTTGTGGGGGATGTACGAGGGAATACGGACCTCGAACGTCGCGTACACGAAGTCGTGTACAAAGGGAATCTTTTCCCTTGCGGAGAGGATCTCTGGATGAGTGGGAAAGTCGCATTATATATGCATAAGTGCATGCGACATATGGCTAATAAAGGGGGAATATCTTAAGCTTATGTTGTACCATGCATATGGTACAACTTAAGCTTATAATGTGCCATGTATTATGGTACACCTTAATTAAGTTGTTCCAAAGGAACAACTTACCCTAAAATAACTACCTTGGGGGCTATAAATAAGACCCAAGGGTAAGCCATTTCTTACACCTTTTGCATGAAATTCATGCATGCATCTTCATTCTAGCGAAGCTCTGCAGAAATATTTTCTCTCCCTCTATCCAAGTTCTTAATCTAAAGTAGAGATTTAGATTGTGGATTTAGTAGCCTTACTCCGTTCGTGAGTAGACTCGATCCGTCGTGGCGAATCCGAAGGCGAAGTTCGTAGACTACCGTGCCGCGTACGCAAGCGTAAGTCTAAACTTCATATTATCGATCCTAACTCTGTTTTGGCAGGATCCTTCAGCATCAACATGGTCGCGTAGTTGCATATGCTTCTCGACAACTGAAGAATCATGAGAAGAATTATCCAACACACGACTTAGAGTTGGCGGCCGTCATCTTTGCTCTGAAGATTTGGAGACATTTTCTGTTGGGAGAGCAAGTAAAGGTATTCACTGACCACAAGAGCTTGAAGTATATTTTCACACAGAAGGAGCTCAACATGAGATAACGAAGATGGTTGGAACTCATGGCTGATTATGACATCGACCTCCAGTATTATCCTGGGAAAGTGAATGGCGTGCCTGATGCATTGAGTCGACTACCAACAGTCATGACTCTGACGACTCAATGGAGACTTTAACAAGACTTGAAAGAAATGGGAATCGAAGTCGTCTTGCCAGGAGCTACATCATCATTGATGAACATGCAGATTCAATCTACCATCATCAATCGGATCAAAGCTGCTCAGTCTGGAGACGCGAAGCTGCAGAAGATCAAGGCGCAAGTTGAAGCTGGTCTACGAACAGAATTTCGTATTCATGAAGATGGTTCTTTAAGGTATGGAAGTCGCATCTGCGTACCTTTAGGAGAGATCAGGGAAGAGCTGTTAAACAAAGCACACGGCTCTCCTTACTCCATACATCCAGGTGGTACCAAGATGTACAAAGATCTGCGACTGAACTTCTGGTTGATTGGAATGAAGAGAAGCGTGGCCCGAAGCGTCGCCAAATGCCTCGTATGTCAGCAAGTGAAGGCTGAACATCATCGAGCCGCCGGATTGCTTCAACCTTTGCCTATTCCAGAATGGAAATGGCAACACATCACTATGGATTTCGTGACTGGACTACCTCGGAGCCCAAAGAAAAATGATGCCATCTGGGTGATCGTTGATCGATTAACCAAGTCAGCACATTTCATACCATTCCGAGTAGGACAATCCACGGAGATACTCGCGAAGAAGTACATGGAGGTAATGATATATCTCATACCTTTAATCTTCTTGCAGTCTACATAGTGATATCTGATTATTGCAGGAAATTGTGAGGCTACATGGAGTTCCGGTAAGCATCGTCTCCGACCGAGACACGAGGTTCACCTCACATTTCTGGAAGAGCCTGCAATCGAATCTGGGTACACATCTCAAATTTAGCACTGCGTATCATCCGCAGACTGATGGTCAATCGGAGCGTACCATCCAGATTCTTGAAGATATGCTGAGAGCATGCATGCTGGATTTCAAAGGATCATGGGAAGATCATCTGCACTTGGTAGAGTTTGCTTATAAGAATATTTACCAAGCCAGCATCGGCATGGCCCCTTTTGCGACACTCTATGGAAGAAAATGTCGATCTCCATTAAGTTGGGATGACATTTGTGATCGAGAACTTTTAGGTCCAGAAATGATCGTGGAAGCTGTTGATGTGGTGCGTACTATCAGAGACAAGCTGAGAATCGCACAAGATCGCTACAAGCATTGGGCTGATGCCAAGCGTCGACATTTGGAATTTCAACCTGGAGACTATGTTTTTCTAAAGATATCACCAAATAGAGGAGTGATACGCTTTGGAAAACGAGGAAAGCTCAGTCCGAGATTCATCGGACCGTTTGATGTGCTAGAGCGAGTTGGAGAAGTAGCTTATCGTCTGGCCCTGCCACCATCATTGGAGGGAGTTCATGATGTATTTCATATCTCCCAGCTGTGTCGTTACATCAGCGACCCCAAGCATGTAGTCGACCACTCGGAGATTACTGTTCGTCCGGATCTCACCTATGAGCAACAACCGGTGCAGATCATAGATCGTCGACAGAAGACTCTCAGGAACAAAGTGATTGAGCTAGTGAGAGTTATGTGGCATCACGATTCACCTGGTGAATCCACCTGGGAACGTGAAGAGGAAATGTGCTAGCGTTATCCTTATCTCTTTCCTTAAATTCCTAGGACGGAATTTTTATAAGGAGGGTAGGATGTAACGGTCTGTTTCCATCAGCACGATAATTTGTGTGTTTAACCTATTAAACTATTTTTCGTCCGGAGTTTTATGATTTCAAAAATTCCTTATAAAAATATTTTGAAGTATTAAAGTAGTTATGTGGTATTTTAGTAAGTTCAGGTTTCAACAAATACCTCTAAATAATCTGGTAAAAATATTCATTTTCGATTATTACCGTTTTGGCTTAATGAATTAATTTTCTATACAAACATCATCAAAACATTTTCAAACTTCTACGGTATCATCCTATAATCATTTAGGGCTTCCCACATTAATTTCGTAATTTTCTGACGACAAATCAGTAGAGAACCCGTAAACCCGCTTTCTAAACGTTTTGTCCCACGACTCGTATTTTCGTAGCTCAAATCGTGAATCGGACTTCGTATTCACGATCCTCATGACGATACGAACCCGTGGGTATGTTTGCGTAATTTTTCGGACACGTTTACTAGTAAGGGCAAAATCGTAATTTTGTTACAAATTATACCATCGCTAATTACCTTGCCTAATTACTAATTACATTAACCTAATTACTAATTACCCTAACATGACTAACATGTGGATACAAACGTTCAAATTTTTCTAAAGACATTTTTAATGCAAATCTAATCCTAATCTCACCTTTTGACTAAATATTAAATGCCTAAATTGAATATTAATTTCTTAAACCTATTTAAACCCCCCTAATCCATCTCCTTCCTCACAAATCCCCTCCTCTACGGTGAAACTCCGGCCATCTTTTCCGGCGAGCTCCTTTCTTCCGGTGAGCCTCCTTCTCCATCCTCCTCCATCTCCTTCAATCCCCACCCTAATCTCCCTCCATCTCTCTTTAAAAGCTCAAGCAAACCCATGAACCCAACAAGTTCAACCCACCTCCACCATGGTTTCCTCCTCTCTCATTGATCTCCCTTCTCACCAAACAACTCCCCTCTCTTCCTCCATTGATTTCTATCAAGGAAATCAAACAAACCAACATAGAATCAATCAACAATCAAAAAAAAATCTGGGCTGTCATTCTTCGGTCGGCGGCCGGCAGGGTGGCCGGCCGTCCACCCCACTCCCCCTCTTCCCTTGGTCTCTCCCCCTTGTTCCTTGGCCACCATTTCTCCACCTACAAATGAAGAAAGGAGATGAAACAAAAAAAAATGGAGGTTGGAAGATGGCAATTCTGTGAAGAGGGGGAGCAAATTTTGTGAAGGGGATTTTAAAAGAGAAAGTTTGTAAGGCAAAACTTAAGGAATATTTTGTAATTTGTAAAGAAAATTGAAAAGAGAACGGGGAAGATTTTTAGGATTTTTGGTTAAGTTTTTTAGGGATTTAGGAATTATTATTTTTTGTGTACGTGTATACGTACACGTGCGTACATGCACGTAGTACGAAATTTTGTAACTTCGATTATTATATTAATAAAAATGGGTGTTTGCGTGTGGTGTTTGTAGGTAGACGTCCCGGGAAGACACCGACTCCCGGACACGGTACGAGACCCGCCCAAGAAATCGGATTACGACCGGTCACGACTACAGGCAAGTAATTACCGGGTGTATGCAAGTAATTACCGTGCAAATGTGTTTGTTATACCCAAATGTTGTTTGAATTGTTGTACATGTTGGATGTACGAAATGATCGGTCTATGAGGCCATACGGATACAGATCATACGGATCTGGATACAGACACGGTTAATGTAATACGACACGGGTTTGGGGTAGTCTTGAGCTACGAGGTGTGCGGGAGTGACCGGGTCCACCCTTATTTGGTAAGCTGTACCATCACCCTGCAGGAGATGGTAGGTAGATACGGATCATACGGATCCGGATACAGATACAGTTAATGTAATACGACACGGGTTTGGGGTAGTCTTGAGCTACGAGGTGTGCGGGAGTGACCGGGTCCACCCTTATTTGGTAAGCTGTACCATCACCCTACAGGGGATGGTAGGTAGATATTCCACGAGTTGCTCCGTGGGATGGGTGCACTTCTGGTTGCATATCGTGCACTCGGGCTAAGGCTGATGCACTAGCTTGTTTGTTACTATTGTTGACTTGATACCACTGTTCTACTGACTAAGTCAAGACTACTCGAACGTGGCAGAGTGGCGTAATAACAAGCGGTCTTAAATTACGACTGAATCAGTGTCTAGAAAGGAATGGGAAGGGGTTTGGTCAACCAAGGGACTTGTTCCTGCGGTCTTTGAAGTGACCTGTGCCTTCAAGCCCTGACTGACTGGCTGGCTGATTTGGGAGTTAAGTTAGACTTCTTATTATTAGGCATGCCTACACTATTAGATAGTCAAGCGACGTTTGTTACCTCTTGTTCGTTCATTACATTGCTACCTTTACTTTCTGTTGGTTTTTACTTGCCGCTTAGAGCTGACATGTATTTCATTGTTTTCTCTGAAATGCATGTCAGACTACGAGCCGACAGAGTACGTGGAGTATTACACTGAAGACGATCCCGTGGACCAGGGATCAAAGGACGTTACTGAGCCCGCACCTACAGAGGAGTAGGAGTTTCCGATTCGACCACAACGTCCACTTAATTTCATCGTCAGTGTGCTTTCCTTACCACCGTCAGTGTGCTTTTCTTATTGCCAGTGTGCCATTTACTAACGAGTGATGTATTTTACTTTTCTGTCGAGTCGATGTAGGCCGTACTATAAGGCCCAGTCATGCACTACTTATCATCTATTTGGATAATAAAGATGTTGTGTGTTGTTTCTCTGAGATTGCATGACAAGAACCTGTCCTTCAATGGAATTACTACAGACACTTATTGTGCATCGAACAAGGAAGAAAAAAAAATTCCTCCTTGTTTTATGTACAAGCGGACCTTCGTCGCGTCCTCGCTCCCGGGTATTTTGGGAAGCGGGGCGTGACACACATCATTACACACATATACCCATACATCAGCATATGTACCCGCAAACATGTACACCTGTATATGCTCGCAACTATACATCTAATCATATATAGCACATAGATCACTACTTACACACATAAATCACTATAGGCAAACATAACCAATATGCTTACTCTAGCATGCCCACTCATTCCAGAGTTAAACACAAAGATCCGCACATGGATCTACACAATCAGCATGTTCATAGACACCACATATTACAAATACAGATGGCATGACATATTTATACATCGCTTAGGGCTCAATCAACTATATAGGCCCATGGTACACACTCCTCATAGGTTACCATATATTAACAAATATACGCATGCACCTCTATACTCAGACATACAATCATGTATGTCTCCTAGTATCCATTCAACATTCACAGATGTATCATCGCACAAGGTCTACCATATCAATATCAATACACAAAGATAACTATACAAAACTATATTCATCCATATACAGGTGAAAGCGTACCGGCTTACAGCCATGCATGTATCATATACTCATAACATATATCAACACATGACACTAACACTCTTAAAACATATCCACACATACATGGGTGGTACTCAAAGGTCCACACAAGCATCTGCACACTCTACATGTGCATACATCACATACAGTATATAGTCACTACACAGCACATCTATACTCTACCTGCACCTCAATCAAGTATATAACTTAATTCTACACATTACTCATAAGTCAACCATGTATTAACACATATACTTCAAATACAATCACATAGCCATATAATCATTCGTACATATATTATAGTCATATGCACAAGAGTATATCATCTCAATATGCTCGACAAGCCATATTTAACATTTATAGAGCTACAGATGTATAAGTACACATACATACATACATACATACATAGATATGTACACACATTCTTACTCAATCAACACTCTAGTGTTTACCCTCATGGCTATATACCTCAAGCTTCTGATATCAGGGCTCTATCTTAAGGCAGAACTCTTACACACCTTAAGACCAAACTACTCTCGGAACAATACACGCACTATCCTTACACAGCTGCAGTACGGTGGCCTGCATGGGCCGCCAACTGCAACGCCCCGCTCCCCTATTAATTACAAGAATGCCACTAACCTAACCCATTCTCATACTAGGCTCTCTACACCAATCCTACACACACATTCACACACATACACATACCATCACATAACCACCTTCATGCATCACATGCCCATGCATCACCACACCATTCATGCATGTACACTACACCCACATTACTAAACACACTACATTACTAATACATATGCATTCAACAAGCATCCATAGACAACCATGGAAGCACCCAATAAGAATACACCATTAGCATCAATTAGTAACACTAATAGTAAGTCCAATTAATAGTACTACTCCACACAATCATACAATATTACTATACCACTTCATAGTTCACTGCATACACTACATGCACATCCAACCATATAAAGTACACGCAAATGTGTACTCACTTGTTTACAAGCATATACATAATACATAGTACACAGATATACATTTTACTTTCACTCCAAAAATATAGGCCCTACATATATGGCACTCTGGGTCATAACACATTGAATGAAAGTCATCATGGCGCTGGATGCTAGGGATCTTCCCGCCTTTCGGGTGCGGGACTCGGTAAGCTGCCACTTCTGGTATGCTGACGTGTGTGTGCCCACGAACGTTCGGTAATGGTATAAGGGGTTTCTGAGAGGGCCATATAATGGGGGTGGTTACCTTTTGAGTGAAGGTCCTGCCCCTCCAATGCTATTCTTTCTTCCCTTGCTTTCTCATTCATTGTCGATTTCCGCAGCGCTCTGCCATGTCTCCGTATTCTTCCTCTTCCTCCGCGGCAGGGGCAAGCCGGTCGGTGGGTGCTGTCGACGGTGCTAGGGGATCATTTGTGGGCTCTGCCACCGTGGCCGTTACTCATCTTGGTGATGGCCACAAGATCCATATGGCCGGGGCGACCCTTCTGGCGTGCCTCCAGCAGTGATGGAGCGGTCATCTGTGGTTAGCGCCACCTCCGCTGGGCCACTCCGGGCTAGGTTCCTCCTTCCTAATCATCATGTCAGGGCCCCCAGATGAATGAGAAGATTTGCTTCCCCATCGATTGTGAGGTTGGGGTGTACGTGAAGAATTTTGCGTTCGGGCTTCGGTTCCCCCTCCATACCTTTGTGGAAATGTTCTTGAGGGCCTTTGGGCTCGCCCTGTGCCAATTTAGCCCCAACGCCGTCGGGTATTTAGTGGGGTTCCTTGTGATGTGCTCGCTTCATGGGGTGTAGCCGACTCTCTCCTTTTTCAATCATTTCTATCGTCTGAGCCATCATAAGTCGGGTGTAAGGATCGCCTTACCATTGCAATACTAAAAACACCACACTAGAGGGGGGGGGGGGTGAATAGTGTAATGGCAATAAATTGTGCAATTAAAATTAAACTTGCAAATGCGGAATAATAAATGCATGAGGAAATAATCACCACAATCAAAACAAACGCAAACACAAGATTTTACACTGGTTCCCCAAAACTTGGGTACGTCTAGCCACACCAATATTCACTATATTTTCCACAAAGAGAAGTGAATACAATCCCACAAAGAGATACCTCACATATAGGATTTTTTCCTACACAAGAACCAAACCAACCCTACACAAGGGTCAGACTCCCACAGAGAGAATCACTAACTCCCACTCAGAGAATTAGGGTTAGCCCTACACTAGGACACCAAACTCCCACAAAGAGAGTTACTCCTACGAAGAGAGTATCTAATTGCCACTAAGAGAATAACTAATTCCCACTAAGATAATTACTAATTCACACTAAGAGAATTACTCCCACAAAGGGAGTGTCTAACTCCCACTAAGAGAATTATAGGTTCAAAGAAACACAAAGTAAAACAAATACTCTTACCTATGCCTTGAGATGTACTTACTTATAAATGAATACAAGGCATGAAAGAGGATCTCCAAGTGATGAGATTTGCTTGAAAGCACTTGGATGATTTCCATTGAGCTTGACTTCAATGCATGAAGGAGATTTAGAACTCTAAGAGGGAAATGAGAGAGTTTGAGAGTGAATTATTTAATCTCTTAAGATTTTCAATAACATCAAGAAGTTCTAATGAACTCAGCCCTCTCATATATATAGGAACCCTATAGGAACTCTCAAAAGCCAAGAAAACAGCCAAAAACAAAAAGCTGCAACGGCTAGATTTTGGGCAAAAACATCACCGACAGTCAACTGAAGAACAAATGACAGTCGACTGTCCAACTGCTAAATAATTCCCAACGGCTATAATCTGAGCCGCGACAGTCGACTGATGAAGACGATACAGTCGACTGTAAACAGGACATGCGCATGTAAATCCTTCAGCATGCCACTGTTGCCGGGGATGGAATAAAACAGAGAGATGAACTATTTTGCACTGTTTACAGACATGTGACTGATGGCCAGTATACATGCGACTGTAAATACTGAACCAGTCGACTGACTAGCAAACTGGGATGAAGCCCAGACAATGTGAGTTGTGCACAGTCAACTGATGAACAAATCACAGGCGACTGTTGGAAGACAGGCGACTGTAAATTGACCGACAGTCGACTGTACCAAAATCTCAAGTATGAGTCAATCAAAGGATGACTTGAGCAGTGCACTACAGTCGATTGTAGAAGGCTCAACAGGCGACTGGAAATGAACCAGTCGACTGTAAAACCTTCACCAGGCTACTGTTGGAGAGCCAGAGACTCCAAATGAGTCTTTGGACAAGATGAGGCTATTGGTTGGATTCTATGATAATCCTAAGGCTCACTAAGATGGTTAAATGCATATGCATGAATGAGTAGACCATCTAACAAGGCATCACATTTAACCTAGACTCAAAAAGGAGAGAACGCAATAAATGAAATTAGATGGATTACAATGCTTTTCTTAGAGTCTATGGCTTCAATCTTGATGCCTTGATGCTCTCCATCTTCTCCAAGCTTTGGCACCCCTCGAGTCCAAGCTTTGGCCTTTCTACACTTGATGTTCATCCTTGCACCAAGTGTTTAGTCTCCAAAAATGATATTCTTGAAATGAAACTAAGAGACTAAAACAAGAGAGCCATTAGCAACAACATAATGTTGTGATCATTATCAAAATAACATTGGTATGAAACACCAATACTCAACAATCTCCCCCTTTTTGATGATGACACACATTATGTAAAACATCTATTATACAATTCACGCACTTTGTCCTACGTGGCAGTTTTGTCCCAGTCATATTTTTTATTGCTGACTGGGATGACACGTGGGGGTTGCGTGTGGTTTTGGACTTGGTTTTGAGATGGGGTTTTGGCGATTTTTTTGCGTTTTAGTCCCTGCTTTTCCTCTTTTTGCACCCGACCCTCCTCACACACACACCCACGATTTTTTCACTTTGACGGCCGCTTCTCTCCACATTTGCACCCGGACGACGACTGCCTCCGTGTCCTCTGGGCACAGGTTATGACTAGTAAAGAAATAAAGCACAATGATAAAGAGCTCCCCTAATATGCACCAATTGAAAAATAAGATACACAAATGTAAATACTCATTATACCAAATGAAATAATGAGAAACCATGGTGTCATATAATAGGCATGGATTACATAAACCAATTGCAGTAGAAAGTAATCATGCACACATGAATGGTTTATATAATCTCACATATCTCTCCCCATAGATATATCTCTATCCCAATATGCATATGTATGAAATACAAGATTTACATAATGCATATATCTATCCCCCTTGACATCGTCAAAAAGGTGGACATAAAAAAAATATCCCCCTTGTCATCTTAATCAAAGATGTGACAATATGCAAGAGTAAAGAAATGTATGATACCAAATCGTAAAAATTTAGTGGGTATCAATCACTATCCCATGCTCCCCCTAGATCGTAGAAATGGTCAAATTTTTGACTTCTAGGATCTAATACCAATTGTAAAGTAGGAGATAAACAATCTCTAACAATTGAGGTAATACCAATTATAGAAAAAGAATCTTGAAAGATAACCCTCTTTACCAATTGTTAAACATAATTGGAGACATGGGCCTAAAGTGTATCAAAGCAATAGATATGGAAAAATCAAGCTTCAATGATACACAATGATATTGCCAAAACAAAGTATAACATGAAACATGTTGGCAATATCCAAGGGGTTGAGTTTGAGACCAAACTAATCAATTGAATGACACCAATTGTGAAGCATTGATACCAAAGACACCCAAAATGAGAGTCAAAATATGTTTTATAATAATTTTAAACATACAATATATTAACTCCACCATTGTCATACATATGGATAAATGAATGTATGCATGACAATGTATTCCACAAGGTCCCATTTTTCATGAAAAATATTTTTGAAAACATTTTCAAAATCATGAATCACACACAAACAATGGGTATGCCAAAAAACATTTAAGCAAAATACCCATGCAATATGCATATGTATGAGGAACCTAAACATTAGAGAACCAAACCCAAGAAGAGTTTGAGTTCCTAATATAATCACATGAGGTAATCACATCCCTAACTAGAGAGTTGATGTAACTATTCCTCTCTTGCACACTAACCTTAGTAGGAATCCATAAACTCAAGGATTTCCTAGGCAAGAGTTTTGCCTTTGCAAGAGGGGTGGATGTGGCATGCTTAGGTGTAGAAAATATTTTCTTAGCATGCATGAAGTGAGGATTTTGCTTCTTAGAAAAAATGAAGATTTTTCATTTTTCCTCACCACCTTGTGATTTACATGCTTCTTGTTGGTGTTATTGTTATACAAAAAAGCATGATGATTCTTCTTAGGTGCTTTAGCAATATTTCTTGTATTTGCACCATAAGAGGAATTAGGGGTGGGTTTGGGTACCACATTTTGAATATACCACAAACCTCTCTATGGTTTGTCGGATGTTGTTTTTCAAGAAAATCGTGGAGTGAATCCCTAAAATAAACAAAGCTTTTGAGCTTACAGGATTCCTTTTCGCATTTCAACATAAGTTGTTGAATGCGAGTTTCTAAGCTAAGGTTTTGAGTAACTAAATTATCATTGGACATGCTCAATTTCTTAACTTGAGAGAGAAGTGTGTCTATCTCACTAGTGTCACAGATATGCACATCATTATTGTTTACACTAGCAAATTCTAGTTCATGCAATCTACTCTTAGCAACATTATATTTTGCTTTTAGTATAGTGTAAGAGTTGATGCACTTACTAGCTTCTTCGGAGACCATGTCGAAACGATATTCGAGCTCCTCGTATGAGATCTTTTCCTCCTCGATCTCATCATCGTCTTCTTCCTCACTAGAGCTTGACGACGATTCTTTCCCGTTTGCCATGAGGCACAATTCCTCCTTGGAGTTGAGCCACGCTTCTACCTCTTCTTCATCTGAGCTAGAGGGGATTGGTGAAGAAACATCAATTGCCGCAAAGCACGCGTGAGCTTTCTCCTTGTCATCCTCTTCTTCGTCACTTGATGTATCCTCACTCGAGTCATCAAATGTCCCAACAAGCCCCTTCTTGTGGTTCTTGAACTTGGACTTCCCTTTCCAATGCTTCTTCCATTTACCCTTGTAAGTCTCTTTGTTGGGTTTGGAAGGGCATTTGGTGGATAGATAACCTTTTCCACTACAAGTGTAACAAGTAGGAACCTTATTAGAATTCGAGACAAACTTTGACAAAGATTTACCTTGCTTGTCCTTGAGGAATGCCTTAAATTAAGCGGTAAGATCATCAATTTCTTCTCCACTAGCATCTTCTTGTTCACATTCTTCACTAGGAGCTTCTCGATGGTATTTCTTCCTCCATTTGATTGGCTCCTCCTTGGCATGGAATGCAACCCACTTTTGTTTCTCCGGCTTCTTGGGCTTGGATGGTTGAATCTCTTTCTTATGTTGAAGCTTCACTTCATACGCAATGAGATTTCCAATGCACTCCTCAACGGTGTATTTGGACATGTTATATGACTCCAAAATTCTGTTGGCCATTGACTCCCAATGAGATGTAACAGAGTCAAGGATCTTCTCTACACGATCCTATTGGAAAATCATCTTTTCAAGTCTCTCCAAAGCGTTTACGATATCTGTGAACCTTGTGAACATCTCTGAAATGCTTTCTCCTTCCTGTATCTTGAACATTTCATATTTAGATCTAAACACAGTTTGTTTAGATTTCTTTACCTTTGAAGTCTCTTCATGACATATCTCTAAAGTATGCCAAATTTCGTTGGCCATTTTGCACATGGAGATGCAGTTGAACTCATTTGCAGTGAGGGAGCAATGGAATGCATTCATAGCCCTCGCATTGAATTTGATCGAGTCCTTCTCCGCCTTTGTCCTTGAAGCCGTAGGAGTAGTGTGCTTCTCAAATGACACCTCCGTGATGTCCCAAAGGTCTTGACCCTCCATGTAAATCATCATCCTGATCTTCCAACTTGAGTAGTTGGTTCCGTTGAAGAGCGGGGATCAAACGGTAGAATGACCTTCTTCATGTGACGCGGATGTAGCGTTGAATGCCATCGTTGCAGTATGCTATAATCTCGCTCTGATACCAATTGTAAGGATCGCCTTACCCTTGCAATAATAACAACACTCTAGAGGGGGGGTGAATAGTGTAATGGCAATAAATTGTGCAATTAAAATTAAACTTGCAAATGCAGAATAATAAATACAAGAGGAAATAATCACCACAATCAAAACAAACGCAAACACAAGATTTTACCATGGTTCCCCAAAACTTGGGTACATCCAACCACACCAATATTCACTATATTTCCTACAAAGAAAAGTGAATACAATCCCACAAAGAGATACCTCACCTATAGGATTTTGTCCTACACAAGAACCAAACCAACCCTACACAAGGGTCAAACTCCCACACAGAGAATCACTAACTCCCACTCAGAGAATTAGGGTTAGCCCTACACTATGACACCAAACTCCCACAAAGAGAGTTACTCCCACGAAGAGACTATCTAATTCCCATTAAGAGAATAACTAATTCCCACTAAGAGAATTACTCCTAAAAGAGAGTGTCTAACTCCCACTAAGAGAATTAGAGGTTCAAAGAAACACAAAGTAAAACAAATAATCTTACCTATGCCTTGAGATGTACTTACTAATAAATAAATGCAAGGCATAAAAGAGGATCTCCAAGTGAAGAGATTTGCTTGAAAGCACTTGGATGATTTCCATTGAGCTTGACTTCAATGCATGAAGGAGATTTAGAGCTCTAAGAGGGAAATGAGAGAGTTTGAGAGTGGCTTATTTAATGTCTTAAGATTTTCAATAGCATCAAGAAGTTCTAATGAACTCATCCCTCTCATATATATGAACCCTATAGGAACTCTCAAAAGCCAAGAAAACAGCCAAAAACAAAAAGCTGCAATGGCTAGATTTTAGGTAAAAATGTCACCGACAGTCGACTGAAGAACAAATGACAATCGACTGTCCAACAGCTAAATAATTCCCAACGGCTATAATCTGAGCCTCGACAGTCGACTGATGAAGATGATACAGTCGACTGTAAACAGGACATGAGCCTGTAAATCCTTCAGCAGGCGACTGCTGCAAGGGAATGGAATAAAACAGAGAGATGCACTCTTTCGCACTATTTACAGATAGGCGACTGATGGCCAGTATACATGCGACTGTTAAATGGACAGGCGACTGTAAATACTGAACCAGTCAACTGACTAGCAAACTGGGATGAAGCCCAGACAATACGAGTTGTGCACAGTCGACTGATGAACAAATCACAGGCGACTGTTGGAAGACATGCAACTGTAAATTGATCGACAGTCGACTGTACCAAAAGCTCAAGTATGAGCCAATCAAAGGATGACTTGAGCAGTGCACCACAGTCGACTGTAGAAGGCTCGACAGGCGACTGGAAATCAACCAGTCGACTGTAAAACCTTCATCATGCGACTGTTGGAGAGCCAGAGACTCTAAATGAGTCTTTGGACAAGATGCACCTATTGGGTTGGATTCTATGATAATCCTAAGGCTCACTAAGATGGTCAAATGCATATGCATGAATGAGTAGACTATCTATCAAGGAATTACATTTAACCTAGACTCAAGAAAGAGAGAATGTAATAAATGAAATTACATGGATTACAATGCTTTTCTTAGAGTCTATGGCTTCAATCTTGATGCCTTGAAGCTCCTAATCTTCTCCATGCTTTGGCATCCCTTGAGTCCAAGCTTTGGCCCTTCTCCACTTGATGTCCATCCTTGCTCCAAGTGTTTAGTCTCCAAAAATGATATTCTTGAAATGAAACTAAGAGACTAAAAACAAGAGAGTCATTAGCAACAACATAATGTTGTGATCATTATCAAAATAACATTGGTATGAAACACCAATACTCAACATCGGGCGCTTGGCTTTACATCACTACTCAGAGGGGGAGGAATTTGGTGTCGGGGCTGTCGTCCTCCTTGAAGCATTGGAAGGAGGAATATGTATTTGTGACCCTCTCCGAGGAGGCAAACTTTCCAGTGCAGTGGGGTAGCCCGTGCTCGCTGACCCTCACGTTGGAGAGTCTTACCGATGTGGAGCTCAAGGGTGTTGGTAAGCTATCTGTGGTCCCCCTGCTGAGCAACACAGCAAGTTCCTCTTCCAGGATCACATTCTGAGGAAGACCGTGTGGCCCCTCGGTGAGTCTTCACTTATCTGGTTCGGATTCTTCCCCGTTTCTTGCTTGCTCTCTTACCCTCGGGTTGCTAGGTGGGTTTGCCTCCGATCCTTTCTTGTGCGCTCTGTCAGTTGCCCTTCTTGAGCCCAGCCTAAGGAAGGAGATCACGTCTTGTAGGTTCGGCCAAAACAGCGAGTCGGGGCTTCCCAGGTCAGCAAGTGTCCATCTGGGAGGCTGTGAAGAGGGCAAGGGATCGCTCATCGCCGAGGAGAGGGAGAGCCAAGGGGAAGAAGGCTTGGGTCCCAGCCTCTGGTGGAGAGGCCATGGCTCCCAAGGTCCCTGCATTCCCCGTCTGTTCCCAGTGGGTCAAGGACAAGTGGCCCTGGGGCGGTCTCTCTCCGGCCTGCCCAGGCTCGCTCCCCGCGGACTATGAGAGGTCTTTGGACGTCTTTCAGTTGACCGAGGCCGACCTTCCGCAATCGGGCGATGGGTTGCTCAGCTCTCGGTTCCCTGTGTGACTGAAGGAGTCTGTCTTCACAATCTGCGGGGTCACGGCCCAGTTGGCCGAGAACTCTTGCCTGCCCCAAGATCGATTTGTGCTGGATGGGGTGAGGGGTAATAGTGTAACGATCCGCTCTCAGGGGAGCCATTACTTATTTGATTACATTTGCAGGTCTACAAATCACCAGTGAAAACAACATAGCCACGATGCAGAGATATACAAAAATACTCAAATAATGTCCATTTTATTACAATCCATATTATACAACATGGATATATGAAAGAAAATAAGTACAAATAGTATACACCACGACATGAACTCTAAACTGCAGCCTCTGGATTGAACTCTGTCGCTGCAAACTCAGGAGTACCCACGTCAACCGGTGTGTCGTCTGACGGTGCCACGAAAATAGAACCGTAGGTAAGTCACAACAATTCTAGCAATAGAAATAAAGTAATGCAAAAGTACGGAACATGCTATGGTAAACAACTAAAGATGATCATGGTCATGTAATGGTGACAAGTAAAAGTGACTGTGTAAGTAAAACAAGAAACATACAAGAGAAACCATGGTGATAGCAATAGTAAGACTAGCAGGCACGAACTGTAACAATATTAGGCATGTAAAGTATTGAACAAGATTGCATTTAATCCATTGGTCATTGTGGAGCTAGCAGTGATTAATCTAAACAATGTGACTCATGTAGGAGAGTATGATATTGTAACGACCCGATTCCCGGGCCCGTTACTTTTGGATATTTGCGCAGGTCCTGCAGTTAACCAGTGAAAACAAAATAGCCACGATGCAGAGATGTACAAAATACCCAAATAGTGTCCAATTATTACATCCATATTGTACAAAAATGGTCCAACTATCGTACATGAAGGAAAGTAAATATAACTGGAAACAACTCTGAAAGCTGCAGACTCATGGTCAAATTCTGGCGCTATTAACTCTAGAGCATCTGCCTCCATATGTACATCGTCTATGGTGCCACAGAGATGAAACCATAGGTAAGTCACAACAATTCTAGCAATAGAAATAAAGTGGTGCAAAAGTATGGAACAGACTATAGTAAACAAAAGATGGTCATGCTGGTGCAAAAAGTAAGGTAAGAACAGACAGGCATGTAAGTGCGATAAGTAAGGTACTGGTGGCTGTACGTAAAGGTGACTGTGTAAGTGTAAGAGTGATAACTGTGACATGGCATATGGTAGCAATAATATTTTGACCAATGGAATGTCAATAGTAAGACAACCAGGTTAACAATGTTTTGACCAATCGGTAATGGGATGACAATATATGACCTAGTAATACTTAAGAAAAGATGAGCGTCGCTTGACTATCTAATAGTGTAGGATGGCCTAATAATAAGAAGTCTAACTTAACTTCCAAATCAGCCAGTCAGTCTGGGCTTGAAGGCACAGGTCACTTCAAAGACCGCAAGAACAAGTCCCTTGGTTGACCAACCCCCTTCACATTTCCTTTCTAGACACTGATTCGATCGTAATTTAAGATCGCTCATTATTATACCGTTCTATCATGTTCGAGTAGTCTCGACTTCGTCCGTAGAATTGTAGTAGTCGTGACTGAAGCAATGGTATCAATCAATTATCAATTAGTGCAACATCAATCAAACTAGTGCATCAGTCTTAAATGACGCAAGGGCCCAATAGTGTGCTCCGTAAATGTGCTCCGTAAATGCCCGAAGGCCCAATAGTGTGTTCCGTAATGTGCTCCGTAAATGCCCGAAGGCCCAATAGTGTGTTCCGTAATGTGCTCCGTAAATGTGCATCAGCCTTGGCTCGAGTGTACGATATGCAACCAGAAGTGCACCCATGCCATGGAGCAACTCGTGGAATATCTACCTACCATTCCTGCAGGGTGATGGTACAGCTTAACTAATAAGGGTGGACCCGGTCACTCCCGTACACTTCGTAGCTCAAGACTACCCCATATCCCGTGTATTATCATAGTCCAATGTTCATATCAGCGTTCGAATCAATATGGCCTCATGGGCCCTGGAATCAATCAAGCTAGTGCAACAGTCTTAGCTCGAGTGTACGATATGCAACCAGAACTACACCCATCCCACGGAGCAACTCGTGGAATATCTACTACCATCCCCTTTAGGGTGATGGTACAGCTTACCAAATACGGGTGGACCCAGTCACTCCCGCACACTACGTAGCTCAAGACTACCCCATAACCCGTGTTGTATCACATTTCACATTTACGACAGTATCCGTATTTGTATCCATATCCATGTCCATATCTGTATCTGTATGGCCACATAGGCCCATCATTTCGTACATCCAACAATGTGTACAACAATACATCCAACAATAAGTACAACACATACATATATATGGCATTTGCTTGCTTAAAAAGTCAATGCAGAAGCCTCAATAGAGAATATCAGTCCTGAGCAATGCTTTGAAGTCCAACAACTATGATATCTAATTCCATAAAAGTGCACTATCTCAATTTAGTCCTGATCAATGCTTTGAAGTCCAACAACTATGACATTTAATTCCATAAAAGTGCACTATCTCAATTTAGTCCTGATCAATGCTTTGAAGTCCAACAACTATGATATCAAATTTCATGAAAGTGTACTATCTCAATTTAATCCTCTGGTCATTCCACTATTGATTAGTTCGCTAGTTAATTAGGTCTCTAATCATTGGTTCAAGTCAATAGCTGTTCTAAGACTAGATGTCATGTCCTAAGTTCATACAAGTACACATGCTAAATTTCTAAAGTTAGAATTAGAGTGACTTACAATCGAAATCGTCGTAGCAAGACGAGGTTGGAGCTAGAGCTTATAAAGATGCTGGTGTAAGAAAATGGGTACCTGCAAATACAAGAAATCGTTAGTTACATGCTACTCTATTTTCAATCTATTTGATTTGGTCGTTTCGATTTTATAATCGATTGAAACGTTGTCAAAAAGTGTTCTAAATTTTTCTATAGCCTAGATATAAGGAAAATAATTATACTGTAAGAGGAAATATTTTTCGGAAGCTTGTAGTAATTTTTATAATTTTTAAAAGTACAAAATAGATTTAAAAACTAATTTTTAATTAAGTACGTAATTATTCAATAATTTATTCTGGATGCAATCTGCATCGGAAAGTCGCAAATAAGCTGTCAAAATGACCGTCTCGAAGAGTGCTTTAACATATATTTTCTCAAATATCATTTTACGTGAAAATAATAAGTTATGGATTTTTAAACGAAAATAACCTATTTAAATTTTAGGCTTAAAAATTAATTCTAAAAATTCTAAGCGTCCGATTGAGATGAAACTAGTTCCATTGGGTCCAGAATGTCATTTCTGATTTTCTAGAGCTAGTCTGGTATTTTTCTGACTGTTATATAATTTACTAGAAATTTAAAACCAATTTTACTTATATAATATTATATAACATATTAAAATACCCTTTAATATACGTGTATACATATATACGTATTTCGTAAAAATACGTTTATATAACTCTCACTCTCTCTCGCATGCAGCAGCGAGGAACTCCTCGCGTTTGTGAAGTCGCCGGCGGCGACTGATGGCGGGGGAGGACGGCATACGGCGTCAGGGACCGGCGAGCGGGCTTCCGGTGATGGCAGCAGCGGCAAACAGCGAGCAAAAGCTCCAGGCTGCGGATCGCGGGGTCTGCAAGGATGAAGGGAGGTGGAGCAGCAGCTTCGGATGCTCCGGGCACTTGGGGTTCGTCGGCGGGCTCTCGCAGGCTGACGGAGGAGGCGGGGGTTTCTGTGGGCACGGAGGAGAGGACAGGGGCTGGCGTCGCTGCGGTGGTGAAGTGGGTCGACGAGGCAGAGCAGCGGATGGAGTGGGTCGAGCTTGAGCTGCCTGTGCTCTCGGAGGATGCAGACGAACGGAGGGCTCGGGTTGCAGTCGGCGGTGGCGAGGCGTTTGGTGGCAACGAGGAGAGAGGGAGCGGGAGGTAGGGGTGATGGCCGTCCTTCATGGCTGAGGGAGTCGCCAGAGGGCGGAGGGCGGCGTCGAAGATCGCCGGAGGGGCGTGGGTTCAAGTGAGAACGAGAGGGGAAGGGGAAGTGAGAGAGATAGGGGAGGGATTGCGTGTGTCCTTGAGTTGTGACAAAAAAAACGAGAGGAAGGGTGGCCTCTGGGGTATTTCGAATGAAAAGAAGAGAGGGAGGGAGACTGTGCGTGAGTTGGCTTAGGGTTACGGGTGAGAGAGGGGGCTTAGTGACGGGTTTAAATAGGGATTAGATTAGCAATTAGTCAAGGGTAATTAATAGGTTGGGTGGGTAATTAATGAAACTTTAGACTAAATATTAAATAAGTTAGACTAAGTTAGGAAACTTTTGTGAGATGTTTAAACGTGTTAGGCATTGGGGTTAATAGTAACTAGGTTAATGTAATTAAAAGTGGTTAAAAGTCATTAGTAAAAAAATCATTTTGTAACGAAATTACGATTTTGCCCCTATTAGTAAACGTGTCCGAAAAATTACGAAAACATACCCACGGGTTCGTATTGTCGCGAGGATCGCGAATACGAGATCTGTTTCAGGGTTTGGGCTACGGGAATACTAGTTTTAGGCCAAAATGTTTAGAAAGCGGGTTTGCGGGTTCTCTATCGATTTGACTTCAGAAAATTACGAAATTAATATGGGAAGCCCTAAATGATCATTGAATGTTACTGTAAATGTTTGAAATCGTTTTGATGATGTTTGTATGGAAAATAAATTCATTAAGTCAAAATGGTAATAACTGAAAACGAATTTTATCAGAAATGTTTTGAGTATTTGATAAAATTCGATCTTACTAAAATACTCCATAACTAGTCTGGTACTTCAAAAAAATTTATAAGAAATTTTTTGAAATCAGTAAAACTCCTGACAAACCATTATAAAATAGTTTAAAAATTGAAAAATTGGTCAAATACGTAAATAGTTTGTCTTGGTGAAAACCGACCGTTACATCCTACCCTCCTTAAAATAATTCCGTCCTCGGAATTTAAAAATCGTTTTGAAATAGATAATTGATGTTATGAAGAAGCTCAAGCAAATAAATGATAGAAAAGATAGTAGTCTAGTAAATCAGGTTGTAAATAACATGAAATATAATGTGATATCACAACATCAAGAAAACAATAGATGTTATAAATACATACTATTGACATCACCATAGCTTCCGAAACTAGTCCTGAGATTAGTATTATAATAAGTATCTCGACTTTTCAAGTAATGAAATGATAGTTATTATGATAATATCTGTTCGAACTTGGAACCTGAGGTGATAAGCCAGTAGCAAGCTACTTAAACTATATAAAGATTAGGAGGATCATAAAGTCGAAGGCTTCTACGGTGACTAACAGAGTCGAGCTAAGGATGTCATTGCCTCTGAAAATTTGTCCTGGTCTACATTGGTCCTTCTGATCTGATTCGGTTGAACTCAAACATCGGATGGTCAAGACTTGGAATGCTACCCTCCTTAAAATATAGCTAGAGTATGGGTGAGCTAAGCACAACTATAAATACTCCAAGACTAAGAAGGACAATCGAGTGGCCAT
This sequence comes from Scilla litardierei, assembly GCA_030789695.1. Lineage (NCBI taxonomy): Eukaryota > Viridiplantae > Streptophyta > Magnoliopsida > Asparagales > Asparagaceae > Scilla > Scilla litardierei. Next base: position 56,931 of record JAULAV010004523.1, read on the forward strand.
CATTAATTGAAGGAAACATGAGGTTGATGAAGTGAAAGAATGGTTCAAAAATCATTCTAACTGTTATCAAAGGAGGTTACTAGGGAAGGTATATCCAAAGAATGGAATACGAATTTCTAGTCAAGGGTTAAGAGTTCAAGGAAGATGATGAGAATCAAAGAAGTCCTAATGGAGATGGTAATAAGGACGCTTCACCCGTATATCCAATACCGGTGAATACTCGAGACGTCCAGTACTCGAGAGTTCTATTTGAGTATTTTATATTGTACACCCTGATCTTGCTATATTGTTCACGAGATAGCGTGGACCTGCGTGGGCCACCAAAGCTGTAACGACCCGATTCCCGGGCCCGTTACTTTTGGATATTTGCGCAGGTCCTGCAGTTAACCAGTGAAAACAAAATAGCCACGATGCAGAGATGTACAAAATACCCAAATAGTGTCCAATTATTACATCCATATTGTACAAAAATGGTCCAACTATCGTATATGAAGGAAAGTAAATATAACTGGAAACAACTCTGAAAGCTGCAGACTCATGGTCAAATTCTGGCGCTATTAACTCTAGAGCATCTGCCTCCATATGTACGTCATCTGCGGTGCCACAGAGATGAAACCGTATGTAAGTCACAACAATTCTAGCAATAGAAATAAAGTGGTGCAAAAGTATGGAACAGACTATAGTAAACAAAAGACGGTCATACTGGTGCAAAAAGTAAGGTAAGAACAGACAGGCATGTAAGTGCGATAAGTAAGGTACTGGTGGCTGTACGTAAAGGTGACTGTGTAAGTGTAAGAGTGATAACTGTGACATGGCATATGGTAGCAATAATATTTTGACCAATGGAATGTCAATAGTAAGACAACCAGGTTAACAATGTTTTGACCAATCGGTAATGGGATGACAATATATGACCTAGTAATACTTAAGAAAAGATGAGCGTCGCTTGACTATCTAATAGTGTAGGATGGCCTAATAATAAGAAGTCTAACTTAACTTCCAAATCAGCCAGTCAGTCTGGGCTTGAAGGCACAGGTCACTTCAAAGACCGCAGGAACAAGTCCCTTGGTTGACCAACCCCCTTCACATTTCCTTTCTAGACACTGATTCGATCGTAATTTAAGACCGCTCATTATTATACCGTTCTATCATGTTCGAGTAGTCTCGACTTCGTCCGTAGAATAGTAGTAGTCGTGACTGAAGCAATGGTATCAATCAATTATCAATTAGTGCAACATCAATCAAACTAGTGCATCAGTCTTAAATGACGCAAGGGCCCAATAGCGTGCTCCGTAAATGTGCTCCGTAAATGCCCGAAGGCCCAATAGTGTGTTCCGTAATATGCTCCGTAAATGCTCGAAGGACCAATAGTGTGTTCCGTAATGTGCTCCGTAAATGTGCATCAGCCTTGGCTCGAGTGTACGATATGCAACCAGAAGTGCACCCATGCCATGGAGCAACTCGTGGAATATCTACCTACCATTCCTGCAGGGTGATGGTACATCTTAACTAATAAGGGTGGACCCGGTCACTCCCGTACACTTCGTAGCTCAAGACTACCCCATATCCCGTGTATTATCATAGTCCAATGTTCATATCAGTGTTCGAATCAATATGGCCTCATGGGCCCTGGTATCAATCAAGCTAGTGCAATAGTCTTAGCTCGAGTGTACGATATGCAACCAGAAGTACACCCATCCCACGGAGCAACTCGTGGAATATCTACTACCATCCCCTTTAGGGTGATGGTACAGCTTACCAAATACGGGTGGACCCAGTCACTCCCGCACACTACGTAGCTCAAGACTACCCTATAACCCGTGTTGTATCACATTTCACATTTACAGCCGTATCCGTATTTGTATCCATATCCATGTCCATATCTGTATCTGTATGGACACATAGGCCCATCATTTCGTACCTCCAACAATGTGTACAACAATACATCCAACAATGAGTACAACACATACATATTTATGGCATTTGCTTGCTGAAAAGTCAATGCAGAAGCCTCAACAGAGAATATCAGTCCTGAGCAATGCTTTGAAGTCCAACAACTATGATATCTAATTCCATAAAAGTGCACTATCTCAATTTAGTCCTGATCAATGCTTTGAAGTCCAACAACTATGACATTTAATTCCATAAAAGTGCACTATCTCAATTTAGTCCTGATCAATGCTTTGAAGTCCAACAACTATGATATCAAATTTCATGAAAGTGTACTATCTCAATTTAATCCTCTGGTCATTCCACTATTGATTAGTTCGCTAGTTAATTAGGTCTCTAATCATTGGTTCAAGTCTATAGCTGTTCTGAGACTAGATGTCATGTCCTAAGTTCATACAAGTACACAGGCTAAATTTCTAAAGTTAGAATTAGAGTGACTTACAATCGAGATCGTCGTAGCAAGACGAGGTTGGAGCTAGAGCTTATAAAGATGCTGGTGTAAGAAAATGGGTACCTGCAAATACAAGAAATCGTTAGTTACAGGCTACTCTATTTTCCATCTATTTGATTTGGTCGTTTCGATTTTATAATCGATTGAAACGTTGTCAAAAAGTGTTCTATATTTTTCTATAGCCTAGATATAAGGAAAATAATTTTACTGTAAGAGGAAATATTTTTCGGAAGCTTGTAGTAATTTTTATAATTTTTAAAAGTACAAAATAGATTTAAAAACTAATTTTTAATTAAGTACATAATTATTCAATAATTTATTCTGGATGCAATCTGCATCGGAAAGTCGCAAATAAGCTGTCAAAATGACCGTCTCGAAGAGTGCTTTAACATATATTTTTCTCAAATATCATTTTACGAGAAAATAATAAGTTATGGATTTTTAAACGAAAATAACCTATTTAACTTTTAGGCTTAAAAATTAATTCTAAAAATTCTAAGCGTCCGATTGAGATGAAACTAGTTCCATTGGGTCCAGAATGTCATTTCTGATTTTCTAGAGCTAGTCTGGTATTTTTCTGACTGTTATATAATTTACTAGAAATTTAAAACCAATTTTGCTTATATAATATTATATAACATATTAAAATACCCTTTAATATACGTGTATACGTATATACGTATTTCGTAAAAATACGTTTATATAACTCTCACTCTCTCGCATGCAGCAGCGAGGAACTCCTCGCGATTGTGAAGTCGCCGGCGGCGACTGATGGCGGGGGAGGGCGGCGTACGTCGTCGGGGACCGGCGAGCGGGCTTCCGGCGATGGCAGCGGCGGTGAACGGCGAGCAAAAGCTCCAGGCAGCGGATCGTGGGGTCTGCGAGGATGAAGGGAGGCGGAGCAGCAGCCTCGGATGCTCCGGGCACTTGGGGTTCGCCGGCGGGCTCTCGCAGGCTGACGGAGGAGGCGGGGGTTTCTGTGGGCACGGAGGCGAGGGCAGGGGCTGGGGTCGCTGTGGTGGTGAAGTGGGTCGACGAGGCAGAGCAGCGGATGGAGTGGGTCGAGCTTGAGCTGCCTGTGCTCTCGGAGGATGCAGACGAACGGAGGGCTCGGGTTGCAGTCGGCGGTGGCGAGGCGTTTGGTGGCAACGAGGAGAGAGGGAGCGGGAGGTAGGGGTGATGGCCGTCCTTCATGGCTGAGGGAGTCGCCAGAGGGCGGAGGGCGGCGTCGAAGATCGCCGGAGGGGCGTGGGTTCAAGTGAGAACGAGAGGGGAATGGGAAGTGAGAGAGATAGGAGAGAGATTGCGTGTGTCCTTGAGTTGTGACAAAAAAACGAGAGGAAGGGTGGCCTCTGGGGTATTTCGAATGAAAAGAAGAGAAGGAGGGAGACTGTGCGTGAGTTGTCTTAGGGTTACGGGTGAGAGAGAGGGCTTAGTGACGGGTTTAAATAGGGATTAGATTAGCAATTAGTCAAAGGTAATTAATAGGTTGGGTGGGTAATTACTGAAACTTTAGACTAAATGTTAAATAAGTTAGACTAAGTTAGGAAACTTTTGTGAGATGTTTAAACGTGTTAGGCATTGGGGTTAATAGTAACTAGGTTAATGTAATTAAAAGAGGTTAAAAGTCATTAGTAAAAAAATCATTTTGTAACGAAATTACGATTTTGCCCCTACTAGTAAACGTGTCCAATAAATTACGAAAACATACCCACGGGTTCGTATTGTCGCGAGGATCGCGAATACGAGATCTATTTCAGGGTTTGGGCTACGGGGATACTAGTTTTAGGCCAAAACGTTTAGAAAGCAGGTTTGCGGGTTCTCTATCGATTTGACTTCAGAAAATTACGAAATTAATATGGGAAGCCCTAAATGATCATTGAATGTTACTGTAAAAGTTTGAAATCGTTTTGATGATGTTTGTATGGAAAATAAATTCATTAAGTCAAAACGATAATAACTAAAAATGAATTTTATCAGAAATGTTTTGAGTATTTGATAAAATCCGATCTTACTAAAATACTCCATAACTAGTCTGGTACTTCAAAAATTTTTATGAGAAATTTTTTGAAATCAGTAAAACTCCTAACAAACCATTATAAAATAGTTTAAAATTGAAAAATTGGTCAAATACGTAAATAGTTTGTCTTGATGAAGACCGGCCGTTACAGATATGCAACCATAGGTCACCTCATTGCCACGGGGAGCTAATCCCAGGCATCGCTACACACTTTTGAAATCGGGACGGTAGTATACACTTTTAAAACGGGACGGGACGGGACATGTGAGATGACTCCCGTCATAGCTCTCACACACTCTCTACAATGAGTTGCCCCAAACCCAGTGAAGTGTCAAGTGTTCTATGTATATGTTTCTTACGGAATGTTCCACAAGATATTCCACAAGATGTTCCACAAGATGTTCCACAAGATATATAATTTGCATTCACTGTGTCATAGATGTCATGCAACTGGTGATGTGACCATTTAAACGTGAGCAATCGTGCAACAAGTGTATTATAAGTTCATGCATAATTTTCAAGTGAAAAGTATCGAAACATGGTAGGCAAGGATGAACGAGAGTTATCATGGTGAATATGAGTTTACGTGCGATGAAAGGTCGAAGTAACTCATTTAAATGTATTTATAATCAATAGTTGTAAACTGATGATAATTGGAATTCTAACATTGATCCATGCATACACGACCAGTCTGGTTTGGCCAAGCAGGTCATTATCCCCGCAAGCATGGTGATCCAAACTTTGGCACAAACGATCCTAGATACAGGGTGATACCAATCTTAAGAACGCTAATAATCAAGTCTGTTCCATCGATTATATTAACAAACAATAGAGTAGTTCCTTATTTGCTATGATGGTTAAACCAGGACCACTGGTTGACTTTCTCATTTAAAACCAGAAAGTAAACCTAAGCGGATGCTAAGAAATTTGAGGATAAAGACAAGTCCAATAACTATGATGTTGAACACATGCTTCGAGCATGTGGAATTTCCATTAGTGCACAATTTACCCAAGTAGATGGTTGCGTGCTACAACCACCAAAGTTGAAAGTTGGCAATGTCGTACGCTCAAATTAATAGTCGTTTTGAGACTATAAGTTCGGTTTCCTATTAGATTAGGTCGCTATTCGTTTGTTTAGGTCAATAGCTGTTTTGAGGCTATAAGTGATATCATACGTTCATACAAGTACACTAGCTAAATTTATAAAGTTAGAATTAGAGTGACTTACTGGTTTGAGAATCGTTGTAGAATAGCCGAGGCTAGAGCTAAGGCTGTCTAGGATGCTTGTGCACGGGAAATGGTACATGCAAACATCAGAAATCATCTGTTATAGGTCACACTATTTTCTATTTATTTATCTTAACCGTTTTGTATTTGTATTATAGCTCAAAACCGGTCGAAAGACATATCCATAATTTTTAGATAGGCTAGAAGAGATGTAATTAAGTTTATCTAGGAAGAAAATATTTTCTGAAGCTCATTTGTATTTTTTATAATTTAAAAGCTTAAAATCAATTAAAAACTAATTTTCTAAATTATAAAATATGTATCTTAAACGTCCAAAGAATTGTTCAGAGAGAACGACACGTCAGAAAACTTCAAATAAGATATCAAAACGAGCGTCTCGATTAGTGGAATACAAATATATTTTTGTATTTGAAAAATACGCATAGTATTTGAAGATATGGATTTTAAAAGAAAATTAAAACTAATTTTGTAAAACTTTGAAAATTAATATTTAAAAATATAAGTCTCGGATTGGGATGATTTCAGCGTCTACGCGTTCTACGTGACATGCTGGATTTTCTGGCGCTTATCGTGTGTTTGTCTGATGTGTATAATATTTATTATGAATTTTAGATTAGAAAACCTATATTACGCGTATATGTACACGTATATATATGTATTTATACTTATTCAAAAGTAATTTAAAACTATTACAGTAAACTTTGAAAAATCATAACATGAAAACCAAGTATCGGATTGAAACGAAACTGGCGCCTACACGTTCGCGATGAAGGCGCAGATCTTCTTGTGGTTTCCATTCATTCGTCTGATACATATATCAAAAATTCACTATTCATATTAATATTTATGATTATATTATTATATTTAAACTCTTTTTTTAAAACATATGTGAGCTGCTCTTACGCGCGCACGTTGCATCGAGGGGGGTAACGAAGACCGGCAGGGGGCCGTTGTGTGGGTGCATGGCAGTGGGGGCTAACCACCGGAGGTGGCAAGACACGGCGGCAGTGGCGGGAGCAACGGCGTCAAGCAGAGGAGGGGTGCGTGCATCAGTGGCGAAGTGAGAGGAGGGTCATGGCAAAGGCGGGGAGCAGTCGGAGGATGGGTTCGGGGCTGAGGCTGCTGGGGGGTGCAAAGGCGGAGCTGCTGCTCACGGCGGTGATGGCGAAGCATGGAGGCGGTGGGGGTGCTATTGATGGGGAAGTCGGAGGGAGGTGAGCGAGATAGTGTAGGTGAGGGGAGAGCGTGGGTTCGGCCTCTTGCATAAAGAAGAGAGAGGGTGTGAGGGAGATGAACGTGGGCGACGTTGAACGTGAGAGAAGGGGGAGGGGCTCTGCTTGGTTGCGTCGGAGAGGGGAAGATGTCGTCAGTGCATGGGAGAGAGATGGGGGGGCTTGGGCGTGTGTCGAAGTTGAAGGGGGTGCGCATGGTTCGGGGCTGAGAACGAGAAGAGAGGGATAGGGCTTGGGGAAGAGGGGTTGAGCTGGGGGGTTATTATATAGGATTTGTTGATAATATTTTTTTATTATAACATTAACTAATGTAATTAATGTCATTAATATGAGAGTGAGAGGGGGAATGAACCGGTTTAAGGAGAGAAAAACGTGCATCCATGTTTTTCTCAATTGGGATGGGTTAGAGAAAGTTAATTAGGGTTAAGGCAATTAGTAAAATATAATTAGTAGAAATAAATTGATTTGAAATTACGGTTTTGCCCCTGACACTAAACGTGTCCGAAAAATTACAAAAACAGTACCACTGATCTGTATCGTCGCCAGTATCATGAAAATGAAGTCCATTTTTAGATTTGAGCGACGAAAAAATAGAAAATTTTCAATTTACTCAAGTTTGAAATCGTTTGAAATCGTCTTGTTACGGAAATACGTGTTCGACAAAAACATGCCGTTACAGATAGGCTCGCAGCTTCTGTAAGTGCTCGCAAGCCAGCAGGTAAGTTTACTCACAGCCCCACGCCTCATTTTTTGTGTTTGGTCCTGATCTGCAGTTCTTACTTGGTGCATTTGTCCTCGGCCGGCCTGTCGATGAGGCGGCAGTTTGTGGCGCTCGCTGATGCGAAGGCGAGTCTCGTCCGAAAATCAGCATCGGAGGGAACTGCCAAGGAGGAGGCCCAGTAGGCCGAGGCACGTGCGAGGTTGATGGAGACCAGGATCTCCGAGCTCACTACCGACGTCGAGAGGCTGGACGTTGAGAGGGCCTTGGCGCTGGCCGATAAGTCCCAGGCCGAGGAGAGGCCTGCCAAAATGGCATCCAGGGAGGTCTAGGATGAGGCCAGGATCCATGAGCTTAAGGAGTTGCTGGGGGCAGAGGAGGAGAAGGAGGGTGCCCTCGTAGCCAAGCTCGCCGAGGCTTCTCATGCAAACGAGGCAGAGAAGGTGGAGAGGTCGAGGCTCCAGGGTCAGGTAGCTGTCATCGAGGCCCAAGTTAGAGAGCTGGAGAAGGTGGACCCATCATGTAGGGCGGCGGTGCAGGAGTATTCCAAGACCTTCGTAGCCCCTGGGATGTTCAGGGTGTTTGAGAAGGGGTTCCTCCAGTGCCGGTGCGAGATCGAGCGCAAATTCCCAAGCTTGGGAGTTGCGTTCGAGAGGCTTGAGGTGGTTTCTGGCGAGGGCAAAGAGGACGTCGATGCTGCCATCGAGAAGATGCTCCTGAGGTAGTCACGATCGCCCAGCCCAAAGCGGGAGCTTAGGCTTTTTGTGGAGGTTTTCTTTCTTTGTAAATGACATCCTTTTGTAATGGGAATCCTCTTTTTGTAATAGGAACCGATGAACGTCTAGTGCTTGTTGTTTGTTTGTTGCTATATGCCCCTTCCTCAATCCTGGTTGTGCTCCAGCTGTCGTACGGCCAGGTTTAGGGAAAACCCGATAATCATTAGCTGATCGTCGTGCTCGAGGTTTGTCAAATGATCGACACGTAGGGGGAGTTGGCCCTGGCCTGGAGGTCAATGCGAGGTCGCTCTACTGGGGGGTGGTCCCCAGCCTTATGGTCGACGTGGGGTCGGTCTACTGGGAGAGTTACCCCCAGCCATACGGCCAACGTCGGGTCGATCGGCCTACTGGGGGCTATCCCCAAGCTTACGAGCGATCGAATGGTCGTCCTACCGGGGGAGTTTCCCCAACCTGACGGTCGAAGCATGGTCGGCTTGCTGGGGGAGTTTCCCCCAGCCTTACGGTCGACAGATCGCTCGGCCAGCTGGGGGAGCTACCTCTAGTCTTACGGTCGATCAAATGATCGGCATGCTGGGGGAGTTGCCCCCAACCTTACGGTCGACGCATGGTTGGTCTGCTAGGGGAGTTTCCCCAACCTTACGGTCGACAGGTCAGTCGGTCAGCTGGGGGAGCTATCCCCAGTCTTACAGTCGATCGAATGATCGGCCTGCTCGGGGAGTTGCCCCCAGCCTTATGGTCAATGCGTTGTCGTCCTGTTGGGGGAGTTGCCCCAACCTTATGGCGATAAGTCGGTCGGCCAGCTAGGGGCTACCCCAAGGCTTACGTTCGATCGAATGGTCGGCCTGCTGGAGGAGTTGCCCCCAGCCTTACGGTCGACATTTCAGTCGGCCAGCTGGGGAGCCATTCCCAGTCTTGCGGTCGACCAAATGATCGGCCCGCTGGAGGTATTGCCCCCAGCCTTACGTTCGATCGGGTGATTGGCCTGCTGGGGGAGATGCCCCAGTCTTTCGGTCGATCTATTGATCGGTCTGTTCGAAGAGTTACCCCCAGCCTTATGGCTGAATCCTTTTTGTCATGCGGGATTCAGGATGTCTAGGTGAAAAAAGATGGGCCCCTTCTTTTCTTTATTTAGAACATTTTTCGGTTTTGGTACAATGTTTCAGAGGGGGTCCATACATTTTTCGCCTCACTGTTAGTATTTACGCAAGTGCTCTGCGTTCCAGGTGTGGGTGAGCGCTTTACTTTCTAGGGTCGAGAGCCGATAAGTCGTCGGGTCGAGGACCTCGGCGATTCTGTATGGCCCTTCCCATTTCACGGCAATCTTTCCCTTGCAAGCAATCTCCGGATTAAATATGGCTTTCCTCAGGACAAGATCTCCTGGGTGGAAACTTCTTCCCTTGACCCGGGAGTTGTAATAGCGGGTCACTCATTACTTCTGTCAGATGACGGAGGCTAGAGCCTGGTCGAGGTGTTCGTCCATGAGCTCTAGATTTATTTCTAGGCCCTCCGAATTCCTCTCTTCATCGAAGTGTCTAATTCGGAGTGACTCCTCGCCCACTTCGACGGGGACAACCACCTCGGTCCCGTAAGCGAGCTTGAAGGGCGTTTCCCACATGGCTTTCTTGTGGGTAGTTCGGTATGACCAGAGTACCTCAGGGAGTTCCTCTGGCCAAGCTCCGGGCGCTTCCCCTATTTTCTTACGGAGCGGTTCAAGGATGCATTTATTGGCGGATTTTGCCATCCCATTGGTTTGGGGATGAGCCACGGAGGCGAACAAGAGTTTGATCTTCCAATCCGTGCAGAACTCTTTGAACCCCTCGCTGTCGAACTATTTTCCATTGTCTGTGACGATGGATCGAGGGATTCCAAACCTGCTGATGATGGACTTCCATACGAAGCTCTTTACCTTCTTCCAGGTGATGGTAGCCTAGGATTCGGCCTCAATCCATTTGGTAACATAGTCCACTGCCACGATCAGGAACTTCCTTTGCCCTTTCGCGGAAGCAAAGGGGCCGAGAATGTCCAGCCCCCACTTGGCGAACGGAATGTGGCTGATTATAGGTACAAGGTCGGCTGGAGGCGATGAACTGAGTTTTGCGAACTTCTGGCACTCCGAGCACTTTCGAACGTACTCCATCGAGTCGTGGGCCAGAGTCGGCCAGTAGTATCATTGCCTTAGGATCTTCATTGTGACCGTCTTACCTCCGTGATGGTTCCCGCAAAGTTCTTCGTGGACCTCTTGGATAACATAATCTGATTCATGTGGTCCAAGGCATTTTAGGTAGGGTAAGATGTCGGTTTTGGTCCAGTGCCTTCTGTACAGTAGGCCTTCATGGAGTACGTATCGAAGAGCCTTCCGTTCCCGTGTTTGGCATTCCTCCTAGTCTGCGGGGGCCTCCCGGTGGCGAGGAACCACACGATGGGGTCCATCATGGAAGGTTCTCCGTCGATGCACATTAGCTCTTCTCCTTCTGTGCGGAGGCTTTGGAGGCTCTCGACGTAGATGGCATGACCTAACTCTTTGAGGGAAGAGGAGGCCAGTTTGGAGAGGGCATTTGCACGAGCGTTCTCCGACCTCGGCATGTGGACGGACTCAGCGTGCTTGAATCTGGATAGTTCGAACTTGGCCGAAGTCAGGTAGTGCTATAAGGTTCCGTCCCGTGCCACGTAGTCTCCTTGTAGTTGGCTGATGACGAGCTTAGAGTCACTGAGGAGGTGCACCCAGTTTGCCCCCAGTGCCCGGGTTAGTTTCAGGCCATTGATGGCAGCCTCGTATTCTGCTATATAATTGGTGGCTGGAAATTCGAACCGGAGGGTGTATGTAGTGTTCCCATCGGGGGATCGGATTACGATGCCTGCTCCGATCCCCGTCTTAGTTGCAGATCTGCCCACATGGATGGCCCATACGTCCTTGCCCTCCGGTCGATCATCAGGAGCGTTGTCAGTCAAAAATAGCGATAAGCTGTGAGGCATTACCATATCCGGGCTCGTCCCGTCAGGGGGTGTCGTGTCGCCAATGGTACACTCGACGATGAAGTCTGCAAGTGCTTGCCCTTTGATGGCTATCCTCAGTTTGTATCTGAGGTCAAACTCACTCAGCTCGATCCCCCCAGTTCAGTATCCTCCCCATCTGATCAAACCTCTTGAGGTTCTGCTCGAGCTGGGAGTCGGTCAAGGCCAGGATGGTGTGGGCTTGGAACTATGGTCAGAGTCGTCGTTCCGAGAGTGATGGAAAATCGAATCCCACCCCTAAGTAGTTTTGATGATAAGCACACCAAATGATGTTAGTGTACTAATGATACTATCTAAAAGTGTGCAGGTTATGCGATCAATAATATAAGCTTTACGCATACTCCGAAGAAGCTCAACCACACTCAGAAGATGAAGACAGTTTGATAGCTCTACAACAATCACAAGTGAAGCTCAAGGATGAAGCTCATGGAAGTGCTCAAGCTTAATCAAAGATGAGCTCAAACTTAAAGTGAAGCATGCATCTACATCAATATCTGATTGGCTTCAAATGTCTTCATTTAAGTCTAGTGTGTGCGTTGGTCTTTTAGGATTATGTTAAAGCCAAGTTTTATTGCACACACACGAAACGTTTTCGAAACAAAGTTTTTGAAAACTCATTTTTAAACTCTTTGAGAGCATTAGCTATTTGATTTAATCTTCATAGTCAACCTCCAACATCCAGGTGTTGATTACTCATTCTCTAGCTGAGTTTAAATGAAAAAGTGCTCTGGGAGCCGACTACCAAAGGAGGGAGTTGACTACCAGCTGTGAGCAAATTTTTCAATGAAATCTCTCTGGGAGTCGACTACCTCATCTTGGAGTCGACTACCAGCTCCGTTTCTGCTTTCTGACTTTGCTCCCCCAATTCTCTCATCTCCTTGATTTATGGGCTAAAGTCAAATGTCTTTTGAATTTCAAATTCATCTTAGAAACTCTATAAATAGAGCCCCTTGATAACATTTCGAGCACCAATTCATTATTATCTTTTGAGCAAAAGTTATATTCTTGAAATTATCAATTGCTCCCATTCGCTCTCATCGTCATAGCCAAATTCTGGTTCTAAATTTCTGATCTCATATTTTTTATCTGAAATTCCTTTTTGAAATCTATTTTATTTTGGCTATTGAAAATCATTTTCAAAATCACTCTTTCTTGATTTAATATACTTTGAATGATTTTTGAAAAACAAAAGGATCTAGATCACATCGAATCAAACTATATTCTTTATGTGATCTAAGATCATTTTGAATTCTTTTAGCCACATAAGCACATTTACAATATTATCTTGGCTATAGAATTTTTGTTGGGTGTAAACCAATCTCCATTAACTATTGTGAAAAATTGGATCTTGTTTTTATTTGGATTCCCTTTGTGATAAGGGTTGTGAAAATCCTAGTCAAGGCTATATGGTTGGAAATCCTGGTAGGGATACTAGGTTGTTGGAAATCATAGAGAGTGAAGCTAGGTAATTGTATTGCTAAGGCAATAGTTGATTGAATCTCGTACCAGTTTGATCGAGGACTAGACGTACCCAAGTTTTAGGGAACCAGGATAAAAATCTCTTATCTCTGCGTGCTTTTTGCGTTTGCTTATTTATTTGTGCAAGGAATTTATCTGTTGTCAATATATCATTCTTGTAACTCTTTATTAATATATTGCAAAGTTCATCTTTTTTATTTCCGATGTATAAATATCTCTCTGATTGTAATCTTTGTTTGCTTGTAATTAATCTTTGCATTTATTTTAGATTATCTTATTGATTAAGAACCAAGCGAAAATCACTCTACTTGGTTTCTTAGGCAACATTGGAATGGAATTATTGTGTTATAATTATTAAAGGAAAAAGTTTTATAATTCATACAGCACTATTCAATCCCCCCTTCTAGTGTTGTTTGCCATCCAAAGGATCCAACACTTGGTATCAGAGCAAGGTCTAAGGCGATGGCATCACCAACGTTCTATCCTTCCGTATATAGCATTCATAATCCACCATTCTTCGACGACACTTTCTATTTCCAATGGAAGAGAAAGATGGAGATCTTCTTAGAGGCACAAGATCTAAAGTACGCACAATTTCTCAGAAGACCATATGAGATTCCAATCACTCCTCAAACTCAATGGAATCCAGATCAAGAATAAGCTGTCATGTCCCAGTCCCACAAATACTTTGTAAGGCAACACAAATTGTAGGAAGGGATGATGGAGCATGACAAGCCGCGGTTTTACACCAAGCGTGAATCGAGAAACACGATAAGCAGGCCACTGCGAATGCTGGGATCATACATCATATATATATATATATATATATATATATATATATATATATATATATATATATATATATATATATATATATATATATAAGAAAGAAGCAACACATACTGCCATCACGGAGAGTACATATCCGCAGAACAACATAACCAAAGAGCGTACTACACACCAGCATCAAGTACAAAGTGAACAGACTCAAGTACATACATGAGAAGTACTACAAGCCACCAACATATACCACAGCTACAAAAGACAACTCGCTCACCACTAATCCCAACTCACACTACAAGACACAGACCAAAAAGAGTGGTGTCCCCAAGTCAAAACTTACGTCTAAGGAATCTCCTGAGGGAGATTCTGCTCTAGTGTCACCTGCTTAAGACCTGAAAAGTAAATTGAGCACGTCAAATGTTCCCAGTAGGAAACTAACTAGGGTAGGGGAAAATCATTTAAAGGTTATGAGTGTAAAGACGACATGAGTACAAGCGACCGAGGTAAAGAGTACATCACACAAATGAACAACAACAATGCACATGAAATTTATTAGTTAGCAGATGTTAGTGACTCTTTGGAAGCCTGCGTATCATCCAAAGATAAGGGCCTGGAACTTACCCCAAATTTGGGGTGAATATAGCACACGACGCAGTGGACACGGGCACTGTACGCCGGGCCTCTCAGCTCCCCCGTCCCTGGCAGGAGTGAGGCTCTCCACATAATAACACAACCTCCGTATGTCCCCTCCACTCCCGGTAAAGGCGAGTGGGAAATAAATAGCACATATCACATATCTCTTTCCCCAACTTCTCAGTCCAGCCCCTTATAGTTAAGTTATACACAAACTTTCCACATCCCAATACTAGGATGTTCACCCGCCTTAGAGCAGATCGAGACATCCCAGTTAACATGGCATATGTCATAATATTCAATGGCCACACACAAATTCACAAATGTAATACATGGCACAACATTTCAATGGCCATTTTCCAAGTTCATTAATTTCACATTCATTTGGGCATTTTAACATACATATAGCGGCCGTCATGCAAATGAAAAGTGCCACACCATCAATTTTAGTAACAAATCTCACAATTAAACTTTCTTAAAGGTATCAACAACATTCATGCATGTTAAAATGGAAATTTAACAACAATCAAAATTTTAACTTCACCCAAAACAGTTCATCTTGCTGAAATTTGCAGGAACAGCTACAAAGGCACCACATTTAATCAATTTCTCTTATGAATTTGACAAAACTCACAGAATGAAAGTTAGAGATATAGTAATCCTGGGTTCACCCATAAAATTTCATGCAGAAATGTGAACTAGGCAATATATGGTGATTTATTTGGTGCAGCATGTCCAGACAATTTTTCAGACAGAATTCTGGGTCTGTATTAAAATCCAATTTTAGGCATGTTGGAGCCAGAATTTCGAAATATGAGAACTGTTGTAACGACTGGTTTTTCATGTATTTGGATTATCTATATTATATATATGTTTTGGTGGATTTTCTCCTTATGTGTGATTTTCCGTCTCCGTGGCTTTCGTTTTCGTTCGTTTCGTTGTGATTTTCTAGCTTCTTCCTTAGATCGTTGAGTTTGGAGTAAGTCATTCGTGACGAGCTTCATATCGCTCATATCTTAGAGATATGTTGATCTTAGAAGCCGTAGGAATCTTCCTCTAGCTTCGCGCTTCGATTTGAGACTTTTCGTGCACCTTAGTTGGTCAAGAAGGAGGACCAACCGACTAGATTTCAATCTAGTCGGTCAGGAACTCTTCTGGAACCGACTAGTTCATTAAATCAATTATTCAGGAGTTACTGTTTACCCTTAGTCGGTCTAAGAACAACCACCGACCGACTAGATGTGAAACTAGTCGGTCAGAACTTGCTCTCAGACCGACTAGTTCCTTTGATAAATTTCACCTAAGTTACTGTTTATCGTTAGTCGGTCTAAGAACATTTTTCGACCGACTAGGTTGCAAACTAGTCGGTCAGCCATTGTTCTTTAACCGACTAGTTCATTGACCATTTTGACGACCGAGTTACTGTTTGCTCTTAGTCGGTCACAGTTGGTCGACCGACCGACTAGTTCTTAAACTAGTCGGTCAGCAGTTCTTCTTTGACCGACTAACTGACCCCGAAACCCTAGGTTTGGCCCAGCCACCGCAATTATTTCTATTTAAACCCAGGATCATTTCTTCTTCTTTCTTTCACTTCTCTTGGTCATTTTCTTTCCCTTTTGATCTCTGATCTTCCCCAACCTTCCTCTAGCTCTTCTCCTTCATCCCCGGAGCTTCCCTCTCGCCATTAGTGCCGGCCACCTCCCTTTAAGCCGTCGGCCAACCCCAAAACCCCCCAAATCCCATTTTCTCCAGATTTCCTCGCCATTTCCAGATCTGAGCCATAGTTTCCCAGATCGTTCTTCCATTACCGTGCTTGCTCGGCATCGTTCTTCTGCTACGATACGGTTAGTGAGTCGATCCTTAATATTCTCATAACCCACATGGTGATTTTTGTTAAACCCTAATAAAAATGGATATTATACGTCGTAGATTCGATTATAATTCTGGATTGGTTATTGTTCTGATGTTGTTTTGCCATGGCAGCGATCCCATCTCCGTAGGTTAACATTTTGTGACGTGCCTCGTTGATCGTCATCCTTGGTGCCAGGCAAGTAAAACTTGCCACTTAGGGTTTTAGGCCATGCCTTAGGCCATTTGCTTGTTGTAGGCGTAAAAGAGACTAGGCGACGAAATGATACTCGCCTAGGCGCAAATTTCAGGATCTAGCTTGACAACGAAGCTTGATCCGACTACTTTTAATTTTTTGCACTTGCTGTCATCCATGCATCTTATCTGCCATGTTTAAATTTAATTAACGGTACGTGAATTATCTATACATGCCATGCTATCCATGTTGAATGTTGCATTCGTAGCACACGCTACATTACTTGTACTACTTGATCCGGCTAGGCACCTGCTTTTAGCGGGCACAACCCTATGCCAAATACACTTCCTGGCTCGTGATCCAGAAGCGAGCATTACACGTTCGGGGGTAATGCCCTGGCTCGATACACGTGGAGGGTAGGGATAAGCGATCACCTGAGTGTACGAGTTGGCCTGATCCGCCACTCTAGCCAGAAGACGTAATCTCTGTGCACGACGTGTTTACTTGACGTGATTTACTTGACTTGTACTTGTCCGTGTTTATACTTGTAAAACTTGTCATCCATGCCATACTTGCTACTTGCTACTTGTTACTTGCACCTTACCTTGCTTGTTACTTCCATCCTATACTTGCCATGCTATGCATCATACTATAACTGCTAGGTTGTTAGTTTACATTCCCTTCAGTTTCCTTGCCCAAGTCTTTTAGACTTGCTGACATGTGCCCTTTACTCTTTTGGGTGACACATGTTAGATCCTAAGCCTGAGGTTGCTGCTGAGGACGTGGTGTTCGCTGACGCTGAGTCAGAGCCCGCGTTCATCGAGGAGTTTGAGGACACGGGAGATCAGTTGTAGAGACTGTTTGTGTTGTTGTTTTGACTGCTTAGTTGTCGGTGCGTAGCACCAATACCTTGTTCGTGTTGGCTTTTGGTTGGCCATGTTTGGGCCTAGACTCTTTCTTTTAGCCTGGTGGCTTTTTCTGCGATGTTGAATATTATTGTGGACAAATTCTGAGATTGGTTAACTTTTATCAGTCTCCTTTACCATATTATTATTATTATTATTGTTCCGTTTGCATTTACAGGGACCTGCATATATTCAGATTTGACGCTTATCAGGCATGTAGCCTCACAGCTCCACGTCTGTGCGGACCTTCTCACGTCTCGCCTCCATTTTAGGGAAGCGGGGCGTGACAGGTTTTGTTGGTGGCCCATGCAGGTCCATGAGTAACTGCAAACTAACGGAATAACGATAATAATATTTGATTGTCCACAAATAAAAATTCGACATCCGAGTCATAAGTTATGAGTCTAATTGTTTCGTTTTCTGTGTCATTAGATGGCAGGAAGGTGAAATACCCGAGCTGGTGGTGGTGTGCCCCCTCATGACGAGGAGCCTGATCGGGAGCCCACCAATGGGGAGATGATGCGGATGATGCTTCAGATGATGCAGGTGCAGCAGCGCATGCTCCTGCAAGTCCAGAATGCTCCAGTTGTTCGAGCTGCTCGGGCAGTTCCGGAGGCCCCTCGTTCTGAGCCAGGAGCAAAGCAGTTTCGAGAGCTGGGTCCTGCATATTTTGATGGTACTGAAGGTCCTCTAGCTGCTGACGAGTGGGTCAGGAATATTGAGGACAATTTGAAGATGCTCAAGGTCAACGAGGTTGGCTGGGTTGACTTGGTGAAGAGGCAGCTGAGGGACAATGCCCGGAATTGGTGGGATGCTGAGGAGGAGATGTTGGAGGAGCCGATATCTTGGGCTACCTTCAAGTCCAGATTCAATGAGGAATATTTTCCGAAGGCTGCCCAGAGAGAGATGTTGCAGCGTTTCATTGATTGGAAGCAGGGGAGCTTGTCGGTGGATCAGTACCACATGAGTTCACCAGGCTGAGTCGGTTCGCACCGAAGATGGTGCATGATGCTGATGAGAGGGCTCAGAGGTTCTTACAGGGACTTGCTTTGGAGCTTCAAAGTTTTGTGTCTACCTCTGATCTGGAGTCTTATCAGAAAGTTCTGATAGCGGCGCGGATGCAGAAGCTGATTGTGAACCAGATGAGAGGACATGTTTCTGGAGCTGGGAAGAGGCCTATGGAGCAGGCCAGAGCAGTGGTTAGGCCTGGTTTCAAGCCTAATCAGCCGGTGCAGTTCAAGAGGCCAGGAGGGCCTATTCAGAAGACTTGCCATTTCTGCGACAAGACCGGGCATATCAGGGAGCAGTGTAGGAGATTCCTGGGCCAGTGTATTGTCTGTGGAGATCCTACCCATACCATGAAGGACTGTCCGAAGTCGAAGCAGCCTTGGAGAGCACCTGTTGCAGCAATGCCATTGCAGCAGAGAACGCCCGTTCCTGCTGGACGTGGAGCAGCTCTTGTTCCACAGAGGCAGGCTTTTCAGCCGAGGCGACATGCTTTTCTGATGTCTGAGGTGGAGAGCATGGCTGTGGATAAGGTTATCGCAGGTAATCCTCAATCTAGCTGTTCCTTTCTTAGTTAGTTCTGTTTGTTAGATTATGTTGTTTGCTTGTACATGATTGTTTGCTAGAATAGAGCTTGATTGTTAGATTGTTTGTAGGTGTGGTTCTGGCGTGCACATTTCCTACACGAGTCCTCTTTGACTCAGGTGCATCGATGTGCATTTTGACGCGGCGCTTCGTGGAGAAGCATTCCTTGACGACGTCCCCTCTTTCCCAGAGTTGAAATATCGTTACAGGGAATGGCGTGGTCTCGATACATCGTGGTTGTGATTCTTGCTCGTTGGTGGTCTGTGGACATGAGCTTTATGCTGATTTCATTGTCCACGACATCATCAACTATGATGTGGTCCTTGGGATGGATTGGCTTGCGAGCTTCTATGCTACGATCGACTGTCGAAGGAAGAAGGTGGTGTTCGAGATTCCCGGACATCCAGTGTTTGAGTTCAACCAGGGTAGCAGTTCGCTTGGCCCTGTCAGATTTCGGGCCAGACCGGTGGAGTTTGTGGCTATGCAGATGGTGCATGAGAGGCCAGCGGTAGTGCGGGACTTCGATGACGTCTTCCCGGAGGAGATGTCTGGATTGCCACCCGATCGAGCTCTCGAATTTTCGATTGATCTTATTCCGGGAGCACAGCCGATTTCGAAGGCGCCCTATCGTATGGCACCCGCTGAGTTGGAGGAATTACGGAAGCAGCTGGATGAGCTTTTGCAGAAGGGTTACATCAATCCTAGTGTGTCCCCATGGGGAGCATCGGTGCTCCTGGTGAAGAAGAAGGATGGTTCGCGTCGCATGTGCGTGGACTATAGGGAGCTGAATGCGGTGACCATCAAGAATAAATACCCGTTGCCTCGCATCGATGATATTTTTGATCAGCTTGGAGGATCGAAGGTGTTTTCGAAGTTGGATCTGAGGAGTGGTTATCATCAGCTGAAGGTGAAGAAGGAAGATGTTCCGAAGACAGCATTCAGGACGAAGTATGGACACTACGAGTTTGTGGTTATGCCCTTCGGTGTAACCAACGCTCCCGCAGTTTTCATGAATCTGATGGACCTGATTTTCTACAACTTTTTGGAAAAGTTTGTCGTTATCTTTATTGACGACATTCTGATCTATTCAAAGTCGGAGGAAGAGCATGCCTCGCACTTGAGGACAGTGTTGGAGTTTTTGAGGAAGCATCGTTTGTATGCTAAGTTTTTGAAGTGCGAGTTTTGGCTGGACAGAGTTGCTTTTCTCGGACATGTGGTATCTGGAGATGGTATTTCAGTGGATCCCGAGAAGATCAAGGCCATCAGATAGCAGCCTATTCCGCAGTCAGCATCTGAGATCCGGAGTTTCCTTGGACTTGCAGGTTATTATCGGCGCTTCATTAAGGACTTTTCCTGTATTACTGAGCCGATGACCAGATTGACGCGGAAGGATGTACCTTTTGTTTGGTCGGGTGATTGTGAGAATGCCTTTGGTGTTCTGAGGGAGAGATTGACGACTGCCCATGTTCTTGTTGTGCCTGATTGCAGTGGAGGATTTGAGATCTTTTGCGATGCTTCTGGCAAGGGTCTCGGTTGTGTGTTACATCAGCACGGGCATGTTGTGGCATATGCTTCGCGTCAGCTCAAGACTCATGAGAAGAATTACCCGACGCACGACTTGGAGTTGGCTGCTGTCGTGTTTGTGCTCAAGATTTGGAGGCACTTCCTGCTGAGTGAGAAAGTGAAGATCTTCACCGATCACAAAAGCTTGAAGTATATTTTTACTCAGAAGGAGCTCAACATGCGACAGCGTCGATGGTTGGAGCTCATGGCGGATTATGAGATCGATTTGCAGTATCACCACGGCAAGGTGAATGTGGTTCCGGATGCGCTGAGTAGGCTTCCAGCGGTGATGATGTTGACTTCGCAGTGGAGATTGCAGCAGGATTCGAGTTTGGAATTGAGATTGGAGATTGTTCTTCCTGGGGAGGCTCCTCTGTTGATGTGTATGCAGATACAGTCGACGATCATGGATCGGATCAAGGCTGGCCAGGCTGGAGATCCGAAGCTGGTGAAGATTCGGGAGCAGGTAGAAGCCGGTCTGCGGACTGACTTTTTGATTCATGAGGATGGCTCGCTGAGGTATGGAGCTTGGTTGTGTGTGCCAGCTGGGGATATTAGAGAGGAGTTGCTGGTTGAGGCACACAGTTCGCCATATTCTGTATATCCTGGTGGTACCAAGATGTACAAGGATCTTCGTCTGAACTTTTGGTGGCATGGCATGAATAGGAGCGTGGCTCGGAGTGTGGCCAAGTGTCTGGTTTGCCAGCAGGTGAAGGCAGAGCATCAGCGTACGGCAGGGTTGCTACAATCGCTTCCGATTCCGGAGTGGAAGTGGCAACACATCACTATGGACTTTGTGACTGGACTGCCCCGGAGTCCGAAGCAGAATGATGCGATTTGGGTGATCGTAGTTCGATTGACCAAATCTGCACACTTTATTCCATTCCGAGTAGGACAGTCCACTGAGGCGCTAGCGAGGAGATACATGGAGGTAAATTCTTTTACTCTCCGTTTCTATTTCCTTTTCCTAGATAGATAGTGATGTAACGTGAATCGTGCAGGAGATCGTACGACTTCACGGAGTCCCCGTGAGTATCGTGTCGGACAGAGACACGAGGTTCACATCTCAGTTCTGGCAGAGTTTGCAGAAGAATTTGGGTACGAGTCTGAGTTTCAGCACGGCGTACCATCCACAGACAGATGGCCAGTCCGAGAGGACGATTCAGATCTTGGAGGACAAGCTGAGGGCGTGCATGTTAGATTTCAAGGGTTCGTGGGAAGACCATCTACATCTGGTAGAGTTCTCTTACAACAACAGCTTCCAGGCGAGTATTGGCATGACGCCTTTTGCCGCGCTGTACGGGAGGAATTGTCGTTCGCCATTGAGTTGGGACGACATTGGTGACCGGAAACTGTTGGGACCCGAGATGATTGTGGAGGCTGTGGATGTTGTCAAGAACATTCGGGAGAGGCTGATGATTGCTTAGGACCGTTTTAAGCATTGGGCGGATGCTAAACGCCGTCCTTTGGAGTTTCAGCCAGGCGACCATGTGTTCCTGAAGATTTCCCTGAATCGTGGTGTGATTCGCTTTGGGAAACAGGGGAAGTTGAGCCCGCGATACATTGGACTGTTTGACATTCTGGAGAGAGTTGGCGAGGTAGCCTACCGCTTAGCCTTGCCTCCATCTTTGGATGGAGTTCACGATGTTTTCCATGTGTCGCAGTTTCGTCGGTACATCAGCGATCCATCTCATGCTGTGGATTTCTCGGAGATCACCGTTCGCCCAGATTTGACGTATGACCAGCAGCCAGTGCTGATTTTGGACAGGCGTCAGAAGTCACTTTGAAACAAGGTTGTCAATCTTGTGAGGGTGATGTGACGACACGGCTCGCCAGGAGAGTCTACTTAGGAGAGAGAGGATGAGATGAGAGAGCGCTACCCACTTTTGTTCCCTGACACGTGAGTGTTGGGAAATTCCGAGGACGGAATTTTTCTTAAGTTGGGGAGGATGTAACGACTGGTTTTTCATGTATTTGGATTATCTATATTATATATATGTTTTGGTGGATTTTCTCCTTATGTGTGATTTTCCGTCTCCGTGGCTTTCGTTTTCGTTCGTTTCGTTGTGATTTTCTAGCTTCTTCCTTAGAACGTTGAGTTTGGAGTAAGTCATTCGTGACGAGCTTCATATCGCTCATATCTTAGAGAAAGGTTGATCTTAGAAGCTGTAGGAATCTTCCTGGAGCTTTACGCTTCGATTCGAGACTTTTCGTGCACCTTAGTTGGTTTAAGAAGGATGACCAACCGACTAGATTCCAATCTAGTCGGTCAGGAACTCTTCTGGAACCGACTAGTTCATTAAATCAATTATTCAGGAGTTACTGTTTACCCTTAGTCGGTCTAAGAACAACCACCGACCGACTAGATGTGAAACTAGTCGGTCAGAACTTGCTCTCAGACCGACTAGTTCCTTTGATAAATTTCACCTAAGTTACTGTTTATCGTTAGTCGGTCTAAGAACATTTTTCGACCGACTAGGTTGCAAACTAGTCGGTCAGCCATTGTTCTTTAACCGACTAGTTCATTGACCATTTTGACGACCGAGTTACTGTTTGCTCTTAGTCGGTCACAGTTGGTCGACCGACCGACTAGTTCTTAAACTAGTCGGTCAGCAGTTCTTCTTTGACCGACTAACTGACCCCAAAACCCTAGGTTTGGCCCAGCCACCGCAATTTTTTCTATTTAAACCCCCGATCGTTTCTTCTTCTTTCTTTCACTTCTCTTGGCCATTTTCTTTCCCTTTTGATCTCTGATCTTCCCCAACCTTCCTCTAGCTCTTCTCCTTCATCCCCGGAGCTTCCCTCTCGCCATTAGCACTGGCCACCTCCCTTTAGGCCGTCGGCCAACCCCAAAACCCCCCAAATCCCATTTTCACCAGATTTCCTCGCCATTTCCAGATCTGAGCCATAGTTTCCCGGATCGTTCTTCCGTTGCCGTGCTTGCTCGGCATCGTTCTTCCGCTACGATACGGTTAGTGAGTCGTTCCTTAATATTCTCATAACCCACATGGTGATTTTTGTTAAACCCTAATAAAAATGGATATTAGACGTCGTAGATTCGATTATAATTCTGGATTGGTTATTGTTCTAATGTTGTTTTGCCATGGCAGCGATCCCATCTCCGTAGGTTAACATTTTGTGACGTGCCTCGTTGATCGTCATCCTTGGTGCCAGGCAAGTGAAACTTGCCACTTAGGGTTTTAGGCCATGCCTTAGGCCATTTGCTTGTTGTAAGCGTAAAAGAGACTAGGCGACGAAATGATACTCGCCTAGGCGTAAATTTCAGGATCTAGCTTGACAACGAAGCTTGATCCGACTACTTTTAATTATTTGCACTTGCTGTCATCCATGCATCTTATCTGCCATGTTTAAATTCAATTAACGGTACGCAAATTATCTGTACATGCCATGCTATCCATGTTGAATGTTGCATTCGTAGCACACGCTACATTACTTGTACTACTTGATCCGACTAGGCACCTGCTTTTAGCGGGCACAACCCTATGCCAAATACACTTCCTGGCTCGTGATCCAGAAGCGAGCATTACGTGTTTGGGGGTAATGCCCTGGCTCGATACACGTGGAGGGGTAGGGATAAGCGATCACCTGAGTGTACGAGTTGGCCTGTAACGGCCTGTATTTTTCAAACACTTCAAATACGTAATTAGCGTATTTTTATTCAAAATCTTCTTTATAATGGTTGGTTAGGAGTTGCATATCAAAACTGATTTCAAAAATTCTTTTAAAAATATTTTAGAGCACTAGACTTATCGTATTGTGTTTCAGCAATTTCAGATTTCCTCAAATGCCCAAAACATTCCTGTTGAAATTCATCTACCAAAATTACCGTTTTGATTCGACGAATTTATTTTCTATACAAACGTCTTCGAAACGTTTTCAAACTTCTACAGTAGCATCCTATGATCATTTAGGGCTTCCCACATTAATTTCGTAATTTTCTGATATTGTTTCAGCCTAGAACCCGCAAACCCGCTTCCTAAACGTTTTGGCCAAAAACCTGTACTTCCGTAGCTCAAATCCCAAAACGGATCTTGTATTCGCGATCCTCGCGATGATACGAACCCGTGGGTATGTTTTCGTAATTTTTCGGAGTCGTTTGTGAAAACGCGTCTGTATTTCACCGCTTTGCTAATTACAATCACTAATGACCTTTTTACAATTACTAATTAAATTTTAACTCTTTTACTTCTACCCCTATTCAACCCACCGTTTTGTTGGTTGGATCTGAAATGATTTCAGATCCAACGCTCATCCCTCCATTAAATTCGTGTCTCCCCCTTATTACAAAAGTGCCATCAAGATAACCCTATTTAAACCCCCACAGTTTCTAACCGAACTCACACACAGTTAATCTCCTTCTCTCTCTCCGTTATTTCGAAATACAGGCCGCTGCTTAATTTTTGCACGCCATCATCCTCTCTCTATCTCCCGCCTCGTCTCTCTCTCTCTCTCTCTCTCTCTCTCTCTCTCTCTCTCTCTCTCTCTCCCTCTCACTCCGGGCTCCGACCACCCTCCGCCGCCGGCGAACCCCCGCGTCCCCTCAGCGACGCCGCCGTCAGCCGCCGCGACGTCGCCCCGCCGTCCGCCGAAGCCGCTGCTCCGACGGCCACGACCCCCGACAGCGCCTCCGCCGCCGCTTCCTCCGCCCTACCCCCCGCCGTCGTCAGCCGCCGTCGTCCCCGCCGGAGCCCGCCACAGCAACCCCCACCTTCCGACGCTCCGCAGCAGCCCCCCGCCCCCGACCTTCCACCGGAGCCGTTCGCCCTCCGCCCCTCTACTCCGACGACCGTCGCCCCTCCGCCTCGTTCGCCCTCCGACCACGCCGCAGCAGCCCCCCGACCCGTGCTCCTCCACCGCCCCGACAGCGGCCCCCGAGGCCCGCCGCTGCTCCGGCATCCCCTCACGCCGCCGCCGTCCCCGCCATCTCCCCGACGCCCTCCGACCCAGCGCCTCCGCCTCCGCCTTCGCCTCCGCCTCCTGCCTCCTCTCGCCGCCGAGCACCTCCCCCCTCAGCACAACGAGATCGAAGAGGCACAGTAAAACGCTGTGGCATTATCGTAAATTCGAATGAATTTCGTAATTTCGATTATTTTAATTAATTATTAAATAGGGTTAATTGGTTATAAACCCATAACTAATTATACAGGGACCAGAAAAATGTGCGGATAGCTCTAGAAAATCAGAAACGATATTCCGGACCCAATGGCGCTAGTCTCACTGCGAGCAGACGCCTACTTTTCCCAGAATCATTTTTTGAACCTAAAATTTAAATACGTATAAATCTTTCTAAAAATCGTAACTCGCTGTTTTCACTCACAATAATACGTGAGAAAATTATATGTGAAAGTAAACCTCGAGACGGTCATTTTGACTGTTCATTCGAGTATTTCCGATGAGTATTACTCCCGGAACAATTTACGGAAGATACGCTTTACTTAAATAATTTGGGTTTTTAAACTAGTTTTGAGTTTCTAAAAATTATAAAAATTACTATAGACTTCAGAAAAATATTCCCTCTTGCCGTAAAACTATTTTTATCATATATAGCCTATATAAAAATTTAGAACACTTTTCATCACCGTTTCAACCAGTTTCGAAAATCAAAACACCCAATTAAAGTAGATAATAATTAGTGTAGCCGTTAGCTGATATCTTCTTGTGTTTGCAGGCACCACTCCCCGCGCTCTAACTCCATCCTCGTCTTGCTACACCATTCTGAAAGTGTAAGTCACAGTAAATTCTACCCTTAGAAATTTAGATAGTGTACGTAATGGAAAATAGTGTAATAGTGGGAATACCGCATGCTCGAAGCATGGATCGGTGACTTAGTTGTTGGACTTCAAATCATTGCTCAAGACTGACATTCTCTCTTGAGGTTTCTGCCTTGACTTTTCAACAAGCGAAGATCTTTGAAGTGTTGTTAATGCATGTGAACAGCTTTACTTTTGGAACAACAGATTGACATACCGTATTGCAACACAGTGACTGAGTGATATACTGCACTGACATCATACTGCTGGAATGTCATATTGAAATTGAATGATTAACAGTAGTTAGCACTGCACCGGGTTTTGGGGTAACTTATAATTACGGAAGTGCGGGAGCGACTAGTCCAGACTTTGTTGTCACCGTGCGGGTTCTAACAACCCATAACAGTGCCGGTGACAACCATCACAGATCACAGATCACAGTTTATTGCACAGTACTCAGAGAATTGGTTCGCCCGGGTAGCACCCGCGGCAAGAGTTGGCCTCTTGGTTGCTCACTGTACTTCCCGTTATAAGTCACGGACTAGGCTAGGCACAGTTTCTCTCATTATTGCTATGGTCATGGTTATTCTTGTACGTTACTTGCTCGGTCTCCTTTACTTTACTTGTCACCCTTGCATGCTTGACTTGATGTACTTTACTTGTCGCCCTTGCATGCTTGTCTGTCCTTACTTTACTTTCAGCACTTGTTTACCATAGCCTGCTCCATATTTGTGCACTCCTCTTTTTCTATTGCTAGAATTGTTGTGACTTACCTTCGGTTCCATTTATGGCACCGGCAGACGAAGACCTGATCGAGGAGATTGCCCCAGAGTTCGAGGAGACTATATTGACACAGAGGCTGCAGAGTTTTAGTTACTATTTTGTTGGTGTGTGTGTTGTACAGTGTATTTCCTTTTCCGCATTTCCCTTCAGTATTTCCTTTATGTATTCGTGAGAGAGTGTGTGCTGGTTGTTGTTGTACTTTAAATTGGACTGTAATAACGTCTGTACGCTGGTTTGAGTATTGTGGTACATCTCTGAGTTGTGGCTATGCTGATTTCACTGGTAAACTACGGAACCTGCGAATAAACCAAATAAGTAACGGGCCCCCGAGAGCGGGTCGTTACATGGCCTGATCCGCCACTCTAGCCAGAAGACATAATCTCTGTGCACGACATGTTTACTTGACGTGATTTACTTGACTTGTACTTGTCCATGTTTATACTTGTAAAACTTGTCATCCATGCCATACTTGTTACTTGCTACTTGTTACTTGCACCTTACCTTGCTTGTTACTTCCATCCTATACTTGCCATGCTATGCATCATACTATAACTGCTAGGTTGTTAGTTTACATTCCCTTCAGTTTCCTTGCCCAAGTCTTTTAGACTTGATGACATGTTCCCTTTACTCTTTTGGGTGACACATGTTAGATCCTGAGCCTGAGGTTGCTGCTAAGGACGTGGTGTTCGCTGACGCTGAGTCAGAGTCTGCGTTCATCGAGGAGTTTGAGGACACAGGAGATCAGTCGTAGAGACTGTTTGTGTTGTTGTTTAGACTGCTTAGTTGTCGGTGCGTAGCACCAATACCTTGTTCGTGTTGGCTTTTGGTTGGCCATGTTTGGGCCTAGACTCTTTTTTTAGCCTGGTGGCTTTTTCTGCGATGTTGAATATTATTGTGGACAAATTCTGAGATTGGTTAACTTTTATCAGTCTCCTTTACCATATTATTATTATTATTTTTGTTCCGTTTACATTTACAGGGACCTGCATATATTCAGATTTGACGCTTATCAGGCGTGTAGCTTCACAGCTCCACGTCTGTGCGGACCTTCTCACGTCTCGACTCCATTTTAGGGAAGCGGGGCGTGACAACTGTGATGAATTTATATATAAACTTCTTAAATTTCCAACAAGACCAAGATTAGAAAAATTCATAGATTGTGCAGGTAATAAACATCATTTTTCTAAACTGTGTCAAGTTGTTGCAAACACTGAATTTTTACTCCTACTTATTGAACCCAACATAGGACAAATTTTATATGAATTTGGGGTAGGACTTCAATATCTATAACTACATATTTTTTCATAAAGTAAATCAAACTACAGAGATCAGAACTGAGGTAGAAACACACATACAGAATTTCTATATTTTAGGAGAGCTTGATTTGCTAGGAAAAACAAGGAAAAATTGAATTTTTTGGGCTATTGCAAACATAATACATGAAATCAAGAACATAAACAATATAAATAACATCCTAACATTCTCATATCACTAAATAAAAATCCCTTAACACAAGTTAGAATCCTACCTCAATGAATCCCCTTTTTATCTCTCTTCTCTTTCTCTTCTTTCCCCTTTCTTTCTCCTTGAAAAGCTAGGGTTTTCTTGAACTTTTGGAAGGAAAATTAGGGTTTTTGGGAGGTTTGATAAAATGAAAAGGGGAGGGGGAGAGTTCGGCCAACCTAGGGGAGGAGAGGGATGAAATTAGAAAAGAAAAGAAAAGAAAAGAGAATTAAAGAAGAAGGTAGAAATTTCCTAAGAAATATCTATCTCAAGATTCTTCTTAGGATAAGCATGATCATGCTAAAATGAATTTAATACCCCTCCAAAATTACCCCCCAAGTTTCAAGTATTTACAAGTTTGCCATTACTTTATGCACACACAACTTTAGTGTGTACGCACAGCAGCTTTAGGCCAAATGACCGTTTTGCCCCTACCTTTCTAAAAATTTACGGGTGTGCCACTAAACCCATCCCTTTTCACACTAGCCCCTCTCACACTAACCCACTCCTTCACAATTTACAAATATGACACTACTTTACACACCCACCTTCACTCTACACACACTTCCACCCATATAGCCAAATGACCAAAATGCCCCTACACTCTTCACGAAATTACACGACTGCCACTATCCATATACACGCCATATCACCACTTACCAACTCCTCACATTCCCTCTACTCATGTATAGGGGACTACCATATCAGTCGCCGTATAGGACTAAACAGGCCATGACATCCTACCCTCCTTAAACTAAAGTTCGTCCTCGAACTTTTGAAGTCCAAGGGTTCTAGTCTAAGAAGAAAATACTTCGAATTCCCAGGGACCTCTCTATATATTACCCTACACCACTGTCTCCACAAAATTTTGCACTCAAGATTAAGAAAAGAGACATTGATACAGGGATAAGATACTTACATAAACAAGTGAGGGTATTTGTCTCTCATCTCGTCCTCGCGCTCCCAGGTGGACTCACCAGGGGATTCTTGCTGCCACATAACTCTTACTAGATTAATGTACTTCTTCTTCGGTATCTTCTGTCTCCGATCCAGGATGGCCACTGGTTACTGTTCATAAGTCAGGTCTGGGCGCACTTCAATCTCTGAGAAGTCCACGAGGTGACTAGGGTCTTCCACATATTTTCGAAGCTGAGATACGTGGAACACATCATGGATGCCTTCAAGGGAGGGTAGCAAGGCAAGGCGATAGGCAACTTCACCAACACGAGCCAAGATCTTGAAGGGACCAATGAATCTCGGGCTCAACTTCCCTCGTCTACCAAATTAAATCGTGCCACGTGTCAGGGAGATCTTCAAGAACACGTAATCACATGGTTGAAATTCCAATGGACGCCTCTTTGTATCTGCCCAATGCTTATAGCGATCCTGAGAGATACGAAGATTCTCCTTGACTGTCCGAATCACATCGATCACTTCCACCACCAAGTCAGGCCCTAAGAGTTCACGATCCCCAACATCGTCCCAGCTTAGCGGTGATCGACACCTCCTTCCATACAGAGCAGCAAACGGTGCCATTCCAATACTTGCTTGGTAACTATTGTTGTAAGCAAACTCCACCAGGTGTAAATGATCTTCCCAGGATCCCTTAAAGTCCAACATACATGCCATCAACATGTCCTCGAGGATCTGAATAACTCGCTCAGACTGTCCATCTGTCTGAGGATGATATGTGGTACTAAACTTGAGGTGAGTCCCCAAACTAGACTGCAAACTCCTCCAACAATATGAGGTGAACCGGGTGTCCCGATCAGAGATTATACAAACAGGAACTCCATGAAGCCTCACGATCTCCTGCAAGGAAGATTATGTCAAACACCTCACACTACCAAGTATAGAAGATGTAAGGGTGACGAAGGGGTTTTTACCTCCATGCATCTTTGAGCTAAATGCTCGGTAGACTGTCCAACTCGAAAGGGAATGAAATGTGCAGATTTGGTCAAGCGATCAACGACTACCCAAATTGCGTCATTTCCCTTGGGTGTGCGGGGTAGCACAGTCACAAAATACATCGTCACGTGTTGTCATTTCCATTCAGGTATGGGGAGAGGCTGCAACAGACCTGCAACTCTTTGGTGTTCGGCCTTCACCTGCTGACAGACCAAGCACGAGGCCACACTTCTTGCGATATTGCGCTTCATCCCATGCCACCAGTAGTGTTGTCGCAGGTCGCGGTACATCTTTGTCCCACCTGGATGAATTGAATAGGGGGAGCTATGTGCCTCTTTAAGCAACTCCTCTCGAATAGCACCAGCAGGCACACATAGCCGAGTCCTAAATCTAAGAGAGCCATCTTTGTGAATGAGGAAGTCGGTCCGAAGTCCGGCCTTGACCTGTTCTCGGATCGTCTTAAGCTTCTCATCTCCTGACTATGCGGCCTTGATCCACCAGATCGGACTGGAACTGCAAGTTCAACATGGCTGCTTTAATGCCCGGAAGAACGACCTCTATCTCCATCTGTCGCAGGGCCCACTGGAGCTGAGGCTGAGAGGTCAACATCATCACAGCTAGATATCTACTGAGTGCATCAGGAACCACGTTCACCTTCCCAGGGTGATACTGGAGGTCAAGATCATATTCTGCCATCAGCTCAAGCCACCCATGTTGTCTCATGTTGAGTTCCTTCTGGGTGAACACATACTTCAAACTCTTGTGGTCGGTGTACACCTTGACATGCTCCCCTAGCAGAAAGTGTCTCCACAACTTTAGGGCAAAATTCACGGTTGCCAACTCCAAGTCGTGTGTAGGGTAGTTTAGCTCATGCACCTTCAGAAGTCTAGAGGCATAAGCTACAACACGTCCATGCTGATGTAGGACACATCCAAGCCCTTTACCAGAAGCATCACGGAAGATCTCAAATCCCCCAGAACGATCTGGAATCGTCAGAACTGGCGCAGTAGTCAACCTTCTCTTCAACTCCTCAAATGCATGCTGACACTCCTCAGACCAGACATAAGCAACATCCCTTTTAGTTAGGTGAGTAAGTGGTGCCGCAATCTTGGAGAAATCCTTGATGAATTTCCAGTAATAGCCAGCCGATCCGAAGAATCTCTGAATCTCTGAAACCGATCTAGGAACAGTCCATTTCTCCACTGCAGCCACCTTTTCTGGATCAACTGGTATACCTTCTCCTGAAACTGTGCCCCAAAAATGCCACTTTAGACAGCCAAAACTGGCACTTGCTATATTTGGCATATAACTGATGCTACCTCAAAGTCTCTAGAACAATCCTCAGGTGCTCCGCATGCTCTTCCTCATCATTGGAATATATCAGGATATCATCAATAAAGACTACCACGAACTTGTCCAAATAGTCAAAGAATATATGATTCATTAACCTCATGAAGGTAGCTGGAGCATTAGTCACACCGAAGGGCATCACTAGGAACTCATAATGTCCATAACGGGTTCGAAAAGCTGTCTTCGGAACATCAGACCCTCGAACTTTAATCTGGTGATAACCGCTCCGTAAGTCCAACTTTGAGTAGACTCGGGATCCTTCAAGTTAATCAAAGAAGTCATTGATGCAAGGAAGTGGGTACTTATCCTTTATTGTCACCTTGTTCAATTCCCTATAGTCAATACACATCCTCCGGGATCCAACTTTCTTATTTACCAAAAGTATTGGTGCTCCCCAAGGTGACACGCTTGGCTGTATCAACCCTCGCTTTGATAGGTCATTTAACTGATTACGAAGCTCAGCCAGCTCAGGTGGTGCCATCCGATAAGGAGCCTTCGCAATGGGTTGTGTCCCTGGTACCAAATCAATGGTGAACTCCAATGATCGATCAGGAGGGAAGTCCATAAATGTCATCGGGAAAGACATCAGGAAAATCTCGCACAATCCTGGGTAAGACTGCTCCGCCTCCATGGTCATCGCCAACACTTCTGCTTCCACTGGTGTTGCTTTGAATCTTACAGGTTCTAATGTGCAACTACCACTTCTGAACTCAAACTCTGGATGGTCGGGAATCTGAAAGACTACCCTCCTTAATTTGCAATCAATAATGGCACAAAACATCACTAACCAGTCCATCCCAAACACCGCTTCAAAGGTGGGCATCTCAATCACTAGGAAGCCAGCATATACCTTCCGACCACAAATTTTCACTGGACAACAACAGAGTCCTGAAGTACTCCTAATCATACCACCCCATGTATGAATATTCCAACTGACAGTGAAGGAGTCTACTGGTATAGCATGTTTGTTCACTAATTGTCGGG
The DNA here is from genome assembly GCA_030789695.1 of Scilla litardierei. Taxonomy (NCBI): domain Eukaryota; kingdom Viridiplantae; phylum Streptophyta; class Magnoliopsida; order Asparagales; family Asparagaceae; genus Scilla; species Scilla litardierei. Next base: position 89,595 of record JAULAV010004523.1, read on the forward strand.
ACAAAAAACAATGTGAAGCCCCAGAATCAAAAAGTGCTAAGGTAGGAAAAGATGCCACTTTAACCATACCTAAAAGACGACAAGGAAATCAAACCAACGTCTATCATAAGTAAGCAACAAGTGATATAATGTAAAGTAAAGAGAGGGCTAGAACCATACCAGTGATAACCTGGCCTGAGTTTTCTGCCTCTACTGCTGTCATCGTGAAAGCCTGGGGCTTTGGAGCAGAGTTTGCCTTCTTGTAGGCCAGTCGCTGAGGAGGCAAGGAAGGTCCTCTAGGGGCTGGTGTGCCTGGTCCAGCTGGCGCTGGAAGGGAAAGCCACTGAGGACCAGGTGGAAGAGCTCGCTGCTGCAACAGTCTAGAAGTCACATGTGCTACTGGGGCTGGGTAGGCACCCTGCTGCGGGCAGAACCAGCTAATGTGTCCTCGGCGACCACAAGCGAAGCACTGTCTAGCCCAAGTCCTACACTCCTTCTGCTCATGACCAGGCTTGCCACAGAATTGACATGTCAGACGTCTCTGTGTCACTGCAGGGGCTCCTGGCCTTTTGAATTGGGCCGTCTGTACTGGCCGAGATAATGCCTTCTGTGATCCTGAGGGTCGTCTATCGCCAGTAGGCATTTTTTCTATGCTCCGCAAATGTATCTCATATAGTCTTTCTGCCTCGAGCACATCCTCATGTGTGGCCAGTTTTTGTGCAAACATCGCCCCCTATACTCTGGATCCAGTCCCATACGGAAGCGTCGAGCTCGGGTGGCATCAGTCGCAACAAGCTCCGGGGCAAACTTGCTCAGCAAGGAAAACTCGGTGTTATACTCATCCACGCACTGCCGGCCCTGAGTCAACTGCTCAAAACACTGTCTGAGCTCATCCTTTGCGGTCTCTAGAAGGAACTTGGACTCAAAATGCTCCTTGAAGGTCTTCCAAGAGATAGGACCTGTCAGATGCCGCTCCTGGGCATCCCACCAATCTCTGGCCTGATGGGTCAACTGCCTTTTTGCTGCATCAACCCAACTTTCCAATGGAAATCCAACAGCTATGAGGTCATCCTCTGTGCGCCATAATCACTCATCGACCTCCAATGCAGTCTCCTTGCCAGAAAAAGTCCTCGGCTTCATTGCCCTGAACTGCTTGAAGCCTGGGGTCTTCTGACCCTACATCTTGGCGAGCATCCTAGCCTGCTGAACCAGACTCGCCTGGAAACCCAGCAAAATCTTCTCTATCAAAGAGGGCTCGGCTGCTCCATCTCTGACAAAGATATCCCGTTTCCACTATCCATTCTGCGGAGAAAGGACAGCACAAGAAGAATCAGTACCATATGTGATGGCATTAAAGTGTGTTGGATGTATCATCCTTTCGCATATCACAGTGTGACTGACCTGCATGGGCAACCAATAAACCTGTCACGCCACATTCCTACAAATACTTTGTTAGGCAACGCAAACTGTAGGAAGGGAGGATGGAGCTTGACAAGCCGCGGTTTTACACCAAGCGTGAATAGAGAAACACGATAAGCAGGCCACTACGAATGATGGGATCATACATCATATATATATAAGAAAGAAGCAACACATACTGCCATCACGGAGAGTACATATCCACAGAACTACATAACCAAAGAGCGTACTACACACCAGCATCAAGTACAAAGTGAACTGACTCAAGTACATATATGAGAAGTACAACAAGCCACCAACATATACCACAGCTACAAAAGACAACTCGCTCACCACTCAACCCAACTCACACTACAAGATACAGCCCAAAAAGAGTGGTGTCCCCAAGTCAAAACTCACGTCTAAGGAATCTCCTGGGGAGATTCTGCTCTGGTGTCACCTACTCAAGACATGAAAAGTAAATTAAGCACGTCAAACGTGCCTATTAGAAAACTAACTAGGGTAGGGGAAAATCATTTAAAGGTTATGAGTGTAAAGATGACAAGAGTAAAAGCGACCGAGGTAAAGAGTACAACACATAAATGAACAACAATAACGCACATGAAATTTATTAGTTAGAAGATGTTAGCGACTCTTTGGAAGCCTGGGTATCATCCAAAGATAAGGGCCTGGACCTCACCCCAAATTTGGGGTGAATATAGCACACGACGCAGTGGACACGGGCACTGTTGTAACGACCAGATTCCCGGGCCCGTTACTTTTTGGTATTTGCACAGGTCCTGCAGTTAACCAGTGAAAACAAAATAGCCACGATGCAGAGATGTACAAAAATACCCAAATAGTGTCCAATTATTACATTTCATACTGTACAAAAATGGTCCAACAATCGTACATGAAGGAAAGTAAATACAACTGGAACAACTCTGAAGGCTGCAGACTCATGGTCAAATTCTGGCGCTATTAACTCTAGAACATCTGCCTCTACATGTACGTCGTCTGCGGTGCCACAGAGATGGAACCGTAGGTAAGTCACAACAATTCTAGCAATAGAAATAAAGTAGTGTAAAAGTATGGAACAGACTATAGTAAACAAAAGATGGTCATGCAGGTGCAAAAAGTAAAGTATGGGCAGACAGGTATGTAAGAGAATAAGTAAAGTACTGGTAACTTTTCAGATGTGGTAAGTGATGCATGTAATGCAAAAAGTAAAGGTGGCTGTGCAAGTGCAAAAGTAACGACTGTGGCATGGCATGTGGTAGTAAAAATGTTTTGATCAATGGGATGGCAACAGTAAGAAAACCAGGTTAACAATGTTTTGGCCAATCGGTAATGGGATGACAATAGGTGGATGTAGTAATACTTAAGAAAAGATGAGCATCGCTTGACTATCTAATAGTGTAGGATGACTATCTAATAGTGTAGGATGGCCTAATAATAAGAAGTCTAACTTAACTTTCAAATTAGCCAGTCAGTCAGGGCTTGAAGGCACAAGTCACTTCAAAGACCGCAGGAACAAGTCCCTTGGTTGACCAACCCCCTTCCCATTCCTTTCTAGACACTGATTCGGTCGTAATTTAAGACCGCTCATTATTAAACCATTCTATCACGTTCGAGTAGTCTTGACTTAGTTAGTAGAATAGTAGTATCAAGTCAATAGTCGTGATTGAATAATGGTATCAATCAATTACTGTAACATCCATCAAACTAGTGCATCAGCCTTGGCTCGAGTGTACGATATGCAACCAGAAGTGCACCCATCCCACGGAGCAACTCGTGGAATATCTACCTACCATTCCTGCAGGGTGATGGTACAGCTTAACTAATAAGGGTGGACCCGGTCACTCCCGCACACTTCGTAACTTAAGACTACCCAGTATCTCGTGTATTATTATAGTCCAATGTTCATATTAGTGTTTGTATAAATATGGCCTCATGGGCCCTGTATCAATCAGCTAGTGCAACAGTCTTAGCTCGAGTGTACGATATGCAACCAGAAGTGCACCCATCCCACAGAGCAACTCGTGGAATATCTACCTACCATTCGCTTCAGGGTGATGGTACAGCTTACCAAATAAGGGTGGACTCGGTCACTCCCGCACACTTCGTAGCTCAAGACTACCCCATAACCCGTGTTGTATCACATTACACATTTACAACCGTATCCGTATTCGTATCCGTATCCATGTCTATATCCGTATCCGTATGGCCACATAGGCCCATCATTTCGTACATCCAACAATGTGTACAACAATACATCCAACAATGAGTACAAAAAATACATATATATGGTATTTACTTGCTGAAAAGTCAAGGCAGAACCCTCAACAGAGAATATCAGTCCTGAGCAATGCTTTGAAGTCCAACAACTATGATATTTAATTCCATAAAAGTGCACTATCTCAGTTTAGTCCTGAGCAATGATTTGAAGTCCAACAACTATGATATTTAATTCCATAAAAGTGCACTATTTCAATTTTGGTCCTTTGGTCATTCCACTATCGATTTGTCCTCAAGTTAATTAGGTCTCTAATCATTGGTTCAAGTCAATAGCTGTTCTGAGAATATATATGAGTTCCTAAGTTCACACGAGTACACTATCTAAATTTCTAAAACTAGAATTAGAGTGACTTACCTTATTCAAGATCATCGTAGTGAGATGTGACTAGATCTAGGGCTCCCAAAGAAGCTGGTGCACGAGAATTGGTATCTGCAAACACAAGAAATGACTGGTTAAAAAGTACACTATGTCACGCCCCGCTTCCCTAAAATGGAGGCGAGACGTGAAAAGGTCCGCACGAGAGTGGAGCTGTGAAGCCCCAAACCCGATAAGCGTCAATAGAACGTAAGCAGGTCCCTGTAACCACAAACGGAACAACAATAATAACACAAGGAGAGACAGAAATAAAATCTCAAATCTCAGAATTTGTCCAACATTAAAATTAAGTTCAACATCCAGAAAAGCCACCAGGCTAAAAGAAAAAGTCTAAGGGCCCAAACATGGCCAACAAAAGTACAAACAAAGGTTTCACGCACCGACAACTAACAGGAAACCTAAAACAAAAGGAAACAGCAAGATCCTAAGAAGGATCACCGGTATTCTCAAACTCCTCGCCAAACAACAGAATCGGGCACGAACTCCACGAACTCGTCGCCCTCAACAACAATCTCAGGCTCGGCAACTAACATGAGACACCCAAAGAGAAAGGGGCACATGTCAGCAAGTCTAAAAAGACTTGGGCAAGGAAACTGAAAGGAAAGTAAACTAGCAGTTCTAAAAGCATGCATGACATGGCAGTTTTAGTATGAGTGCACAAGTAAGACATGGTGTAACAATAAGTGCAAGGGAACAATTATCATGGCATGACAGGAGTAGCCAAGCTACTAACAATCTCAATCTTTTCACTAGTCACGTTTTCAAGTTGTTTGTAGATGTTTACGCCTTACAGCTGAACGGTTTGGCATTCACGCTGAGTGGTCGCTTAACAACTACCCCAGAACCCAGAGTTTACGCCTTACAACTGCAGTTGATGATCGGGCAGACTCCCAGTTGAATGATCGCTTAACTCTTACCCCATCCCACACGTAAACAAGCCAGGGTCCCTGTACATGAGCCCAGTAAATGAGCCAGGGTTGCCCCGCACGGGAGCTTGTTTTCTATATCACGAATCAGGAAGTATTTGGCGTAGGGGACACCTAGCCTCAATATCGAGCGTTGGGGTTAGCAACTCATTATGCTCGCTTCTGGTCACGAGCCAGGAAGTACAAGTATTGTAGCGTGTGCTACGCAATCACGGGAACATTTAAAGAATGCAATGACATGACTATTAATTCGCGTACCGGTAATTGAAATTAAACATGGCATGGTAGTTTTATGCAACATGATAAATGACGGATCTAGCTTCGTTGTCAAGCTAGTTCCTAAATTTGCGCCTAGGCGAGTATCATTTCGTCGCCTAGTCTCTTTTAAGCCTACAACAAGCAAATGGCCTAAGACATGGCCCAAAACCCTAAGTGGCAAGTTTCACTTGCCTGGCACCGAGGAGAACGATCAACGAAGGCACATCACACAAATTGTTATCTACGGGAATGGATCACTGTCATGGAAAAACAACATTAGAATGGTAACTAATCCGTATTCACAATCGAACCCTACATTTTCTAATGATCCTTTTTATTAGGGTTTCACAAATATCAAGTGTGGGTTATGAGATTATTAAAGGAAGAATACTACCCGTGAAGAAGCGGAGGAACGACGTCGAGAACTACGACGACAGAAGAACGATCCGGCTCAGATCTGGAAATGGGGAAAATCTGGATAAATGGGTTTGTATGAGGCTTTTGGGGATTTGATGGGGGTTTGAGGTTGAGGAGAGGTAGGATATGTGAAATGAGGGTTTGGATGATGATGGATGAGCTTGGGATGAAGGATCAATGGTTTGGGGAAGAATGGGGCTCAATGGGAGAGAAATTAGGGTTTGGGATGATGAGGAAGAAGAAGAAAACGTTTGGGACGTATTTATAGAAAAGTGTGGCGGCTAGGGCAAAACTAGGGTTTCCTGGGCTGATTAGTCGGTCAAAGAAGGATTGGTGACCGACTAGATTGGGAACTAGTCGGTCGGTTGATCAACACAGACCGACTAAGAGTAAACAGTAGCTCGCTCAGGAAAACTGGACTATGAGTTAGTCGGTCTGTGTAGGCTTGTCAACCGACTAGTTTGAGAACTAGTCGGTCGGCGAGTGTTCATTGACCGACTAAAGGCTGAATTCTGAGAGAGATCATGGAAATGAGAGTTAGTCGGTCTGGGAAGGATTCCTGACCGACTAGTTTAGCATCTAGTCGGTCGATGGTTGTTCTTAGACCGACTAAGAGTAAACAGTAACTCCTGAATTATTGATTGAATGAACTAGTCGGTTCTAGTTGAATTCCTGACCGACTTGTTTGGAATTTAGTCGGTCGGTTGATCTTCTTGAACCAACTAACGTGCACAAAAAGTCTCGAAATGGAGCGCGAAGGTCCGGGATGAATTCTAAGGTTTCTAGGATCAACCTATCGCTAAGATATGATCGATATGAAGCTCGTCACGAGCGACTTACTCCGAGTTCAATGATTCTAAGGAAGAAGCTAGAAGATCACATCAAAAGGAATGAAAACGAAAGCTAGGAAATCTCAACGAGATGAATGAAAGCGAGGACTATGGAAATGGAACCACACAAGGAGAGAACCCACCATCACAAGCAAAACACACTGATAATCCAATCATACAAAAACCAGTCGTTACACACTATTTTCTATCTATTTTTCTTAACGTGTTTGTATTTTTATAGTAGCTTAGAACTCGTCAAGATACGTACTAAATATTTTTAGATGGGCTAGATGGGAGTAAAATAATTTTATATAGGAAGAAAACATTTTTCTGAAGCTTATAGGTATTTTCAGTAATTTTTGAAAGCTTTAAAATGATTTTTAGGAATTAAAAAGAGTTAAAACTAATTTTCTAAATTATTAAATGACCATCTTAATGTTTAACAATTTATTTAAAAATATATACGCGTCAGAAATTTTCATGTGGTATGTCAAAATGTTCGTCTTACCTAGTATATTTATAGACAATTGTATCACACCTAAGTTTACATAAAATCCGGAAGAAATAATTTATTAGGGTGAATCGGATAGCTTTAAAAATTCATTACGGGAGATATACTTGCCTGATTCCAACGAAACCAGCGCCTACGTGTTCGTGACGAAGGTGCTGATCTTCTGGTAGCCTCCGTTCATTATTCTGATACCTATATCTAAACGACACTATTCATGCATAATATAAGCTTATATAATATAATATTATTTTATTCAATTCTTTGCCCCCATGGCGTGAACTGCTGTGTGTTTCGTTTTTTGTTTTCTTTCTTTTTTTGGCAGACTTGCGCGCGCGTGTGAGTGGTGTTGCAGTGGGGCGCCGATCATGGAAGGGATGGCTGGTCGGAGGAGGTGCGACCAGAGGGTGAGGGGGAGGGTACACCAACGGTGGTGGTGGAGGCACCGGAGGGGATCTGAGCACGGATGAGGGAGCGTTACGGCGGTGAAGGGGGATGGCCGAGATGCTTCGGGAAGAGCTTGTTGGAGCTTGGGTTGCATCGGGGCTTTGCAGCTTTCGTTTGGCCACGGAGTTGAGCCGGCGATCAACTCGTTGAATGAGGAAGAGGGAAACAGTGAGTACATGGGGTGGGCTTGAGAGATGGTTCCGCCCTTGCTGCAAAAGAGAGTGGTTTTTGTTTTTATAATAGGAGAATTGCAAAGGTGCAACGTATCTGTTTTAATGGTATTAATTATGTTAGGTTTAAAGATTGACTGAGCTAAGAAAAGGGGATTTGTGTTTTCCTCGTGGGCTGCATACAAGTAGGTTAGGTGAAGCTAAAACAGTAGGGCAATCGCAATTAGGTTAAGTTAATTAGTGATTAGCTAAGGTAATTAGTGACGGTAATAGTGAAATTTGTAACGAAATTACGATTTTTCCCCTACTGGTAAACGTGTCCGAAAAATTACGAAAACATACCCACGGATTCGTATCATCGCGAAGATCGCGAATACGAAGTCCGTTTTAGGTTTTGAGCTACAGAAATACTAGTTTTAGTCCAAAACGTTTAGGAAGCTGGTATGCAGGTTCTCTATTGATTTTACTTTAGAAAATTATGAAATTAATATGGGAAGCCGTAAATGGTCATAGAATGTTATTGCAAAAGTTTGAAATCGTTTTGATGATGTTTGTATAGAAAATAAATTCATTAAGCCAAAACGGTAATAACTAAAAATGAATTTTTACAAGATTATTTAGAGGTATTTGATGAAACTCGATCTTACTAAAATACTTCATAAATAGTCTGATATCTCAAAATATTTTTATAAGAAATTTTTGAAATCGTAAAACTCTTGAAAAACCTTTATAAAATAGTTTAAAAATTGAAAAATTGGTCAAATACGTAAATAGTTTGTCTTGATGAAAACAGGCCGTTACATCTGTACGCCGGGCCTCTCAGCTCCCCCGTCCCTGACAGGAGTGAGGCTCTCTACATAATAATAAAATCTCCGTATGTCCCCTCCACTCCCGGTAAAGGCGAGTGGGAAATAAATAGCACATATCACATATCTCTTTCCCCAACTTCTCAGTCCAGCCCCTTATAGTTAAGTTATACCCAAACTTCCCACATCCCAATACTAGGATGTTCACCCGCCTTAAAGCAGATCGAGATATCCCAGTTAACATGTCATATGTCATAATATTCAATGGCCATACACAAGTTCACAAATGTAATACATGGCACAACATTTCAATGGCCATTTTCCAAGTTCTTCAATTTCACATTCATTTGGGCATTTTAACATACATATAGTGGCTGTCATGCAAATGAAAAGTGCCACACCATCAATTTTAGTAACAAATCTCATAATTAAACTTTCTTAAAGGTATCAACAACATTCATGCATGTTAAAATGGAAAATTTAACAACAATCGAAATTTTAACTTCACCCAAAACAGTTCATCTTGCTGAAATTTGCAGGAACAGATACAAAGTCATCACATTTAATCAATTTATCTTATGAATTTGACAAACTCACTGAATAAAATTTGGAGATATACGAGTCCTGGGTTCACCCATAAAATTTCATTCAGAAATGTGAACTAGGCAATTTATGGTGATTTATTTGGTGCAGCATGTCCAGACTGTTTTTCAGACAGAATTCCGGGTCTGTATTAAAATCCAATTTTAGGCATGTTAGAGCCAGAATTTCAAAATATGAGCACAATGATGAATTTATAGATAAACTTATTAAATTTCCAACAAGACCAAGATCAGCAAAATCCATAGATTGTGCAGGTAATAAACCTCACTTTTCTAAACTGTGTCAAGTTTGACAGATTTTCAGACTTGTTGCAAACACTGAATTTTTACTCCTACTTATTGAACCCAACATATGACAAATTTTATATGAATTTGGGGTAGGACTTCAAGATCTATAACTACATATTTTTTGCAGAAAGTAAATCAAACTACATAGATCAGAATTGAGGTAGAAACACACATACAGAATTTCTGTATTTTAGGAGAGCTTGATTTGCTAGAAAAAATAAGGAAAAATTGAACCTTTTGGGCTATTGCAAACATAATACATGAAATCAAGAACATAAACAATATAAATAACATCCTAACATTCTCATATCCTTAAATAAAAATCCCTTAACACAAGTTAGAATCCTACCTCAATGAATCCCCTTTTTCTTTCTCTCTTCTCCATCTCTTCTTTCCCATTTCTTTCTCCTTGAAAAGCTAGGGTTTCCTTGAACTTTTGGAAGGAAAATTAGGGTTTTTGGGAGGTTTGATAAAATGAAAAGGGGAGGGGGAGAGTTCGGCCAACCTAGGGGAGGAGAGGGATGAAATTAGAAATGAAAAGAAAAGAAAAGAGAATTAAAGAAGAAGGTAGAAATTTCCTAAGAAATATCTATCTCTAGATTCTTCTTAGGATAAGCATGATCATGCTAAAATGAGTTTAATACCCCTCCAAAATTACCCCCCAAGTTTCAAGTATTTACAAGTTTGCCATTACTTTATGCACACACAACTTTAGTGTGTATGCACAGCAGCTTTAAGCCAAATGACCGTTTTGCCCCTAGCCTTTCTAAAAATTTACGGGTGTGCCACTAAACCCATCCTTTTTCACACTAGCCCCTCTCACACTAACCCACTCCTTCACAATTTACAAATATGACACTACTTTACACACACACCTTCACTCTACACACACTTCCACCCATATGGCCAAATGACCAAAATGCCTCTACACTCTTCACGAAATTACACGACTGCCACTAGCCATATACACGCCATATCACCTCTTACCAACTCCTCACATTCCCTCTACTCGTGTATAGGGGACTACCTTATCAGTCGTCGTATAGGGCTAAACAGGCCATGACAGAAGCCTACTTCAGAAACATAAAGGTAATACATCTACTTTATATCGGTTTAACTGATAAGATGTTAGATCTTGTAGAAAAGGCAGATACCGCACATCAAGTTCTCAACATATTGGAAGAAAGATTCGGATCAAGTTCGAATGTGATTCAAACACCCATGGAGACAATCCAATCAAACAATGAAAGCTTTGGAAAATAAATATGCATGATGGCTCATCTAGACAAAAAGAATGAGGTTAATGATTCTAGTTCTGATGATGAAGATGATTTTGACATTGCTAGAGCTTATGAAAATCTATATAGAAAATATGAAAGATTGACAAAGAAACACAAAAACTTGGGCAAAAGGTATAATGCTCTGCATAATGAACATAATAATCTCAAGAACAAACTTGATCTCTTGCTCATGGACATGACTCAATAAAACATCATTGTAACACTAATAATGATTGTAAAGTGTTGAAAGTCAAATATGATAAATTAGCATGTGAACATGATGCTTCGAAAATTGAACATGCTTTATATGTTTCTACTTTGAACGATAAATTCAATATTCTTGCATGTGATATTGTGTCAAGTAAGCTCAAACATGAGGAACTTGTGCTAAGACTTGAAAAGGTTAACAAACCAAATGTGAAAGCTACTCTATCTTGTACGCATGCATCTACTTATAAGAATAAATCTGTTCAAAATATTGTGCATAAAGATGTGAAGCAATATGCCTTTATTTATGGTAAAAATGCAAAACACAAAATTCATCACGATTCTCATCACAATGTTCTTCGTCACAGTTATGTTGCACATAACACACATAGTTCAAATAGATTTGCTAGAAATAAAACTATTTCGGTAACAAAATATTTGAGCAATCATGAAAAGATGGTTTATGTTTCCACCATGTTAAATAGTATGCATATGAAATCAAATTCAAATCGAATTTGGATTTCTAATAAATGATCCTTACATATATGCATCTTTTAGGGTATCCACATGCTTCATGTATATTACTTAGATACCCAACATTGTACATAATGGTAGAAATTTTATCTAACAACTCGGACCCAATTATGAGTGGGTTTCTTTCAGGACATATGGATAATGGATAGCGGATGCTCCGCACACATGACCTGGAATGCAAAATTGCTTAATGCTTTAAAAATGTATGATGGAGGAACTGTAACTTTTGGCGACAATAAGAAAGGTAAAATCCTTGGCATAGGCAACATCGGCGACCCTTCAAAACTTCTCATCAATGATGTAAGTTTGGTAAGTGGGCTAAAGCACAACTTGATAAGCATAAGTTAATTATGCGATAAAGATTTGAAAGTTATTTTTACTCTTGATGCTTACTTAGTTTATGATAAAGATATGAAAAATATTCTTGTTAAAGGTAAGCAAGTAGAAACTATTTATGTGCTTAAATTAAATGATTATGATTCAAATATTTGCTTGATTGTTTCAACAAATGGCCCGTTGCTATGGCACAGACGTTTTGGTCATGTAAACATCAAAAACATGAGTAAGATATTTTGGAAAGAGTTGGTGCATGGACTTCCAAAATTAAGTTTTAAATTGGATAAAATGTGTGACTCATGCCAACTTGGCAAAATGCATAAAAGTACATTTAAGAGTATTGGAGCTCTTAGCTCGAAAAGGCCGCTTGAACTACTTCATACGGACGTGTTTGGCCCGGCTAGAACCTCATCTCTTTATGACTCTAAATACGTATTTGTCATCGTTTTTTTTGATACATCGAAAAGCTGGTTAAAGGCGCGCGCGCGTTCCGCATCCACCAGGGATCGAACCCTGGTGGCCTCACTAGGAAGCGGAGGTAAATGCCGCTAGACTACAGTCCTTTGGCGTATTTGTCATAGTTGATGATTTCACACGATACACGTGGGTATTATTCTTGATCAATAGAATCATGCCTTCCATGAGTTTAAAATATTTTTCAAAAGAATTGAATGATTATACTCTTTGAAAATTATTTCTTTAAGAAGTGATCGCGGCGGTGAATTTGAAAATGAACCTTTTAAAATATTTTGTGAAAAACGAGGTGTTTCTCATACTTTTTCTTTTCCTAGAGCTGCTCCTCAGAATGGGGTAGTTGAAAGGAAAAATAGAACACTCCAAGAGTGTGCACGAACAATGTTATGTGAAAGCAACCTTCCAAAATACTTTTGGACGGAAGCTGTAGCAACCGCGTGCTATATTCAAAACAGAGTTTTAATAAGAAAGCCTTTTGAAAAGACTCCTTATGAATTATTGCTCCAACAAATTCCAAAAGTATCTTATTTTAGATTTTTTGGTTGTAAGTGCTATATTCTTAACATAAAAGACAACTTAGATAAATTTGACTCTAAAGCGGATGAAGGCATATTTATCAGTTATTTTTTTCGTAGTAAGGCAAATAGAATCTACAACAAAAGTATCAATGATGTTATTGAAACTATGCATGTAACATTTGATGAATCCCTTACTAATAATGCTCGCATTAATATTGATGATGATGTTACACCAATTTTTGATATTGCACCTATTTCTGATGTTGACACTTCCAATTCTTTACTGAAATCTTTTCCTGAAGTTACACATCATCCACACACCCAAATTATTGGTGATATTGATGCAGGTGTTAGAACTAGATCCCAAATATAACATATATCACATGTTGCATTTGTTTCTAACATTGAACCGAAAAAGGTAGATGCGGCTTTTGTAGATGAAACATGGATTGAAGCCATGCAAGAAGAACTTCTCCAATTTGAGAGAAATCAGGTATGGGAGCTAGTTCCCAGACCAGAAGATCGTCCAGTCATCGGCATAAAATGGGTGTACCAAAACAAACTAGACGAAGATGGAAAAGTGGTAAGAAATAAAGCAAGGTTAGTGTCACAGGGATATTCACAAGAAGACGGTATCGATTTCGATGAAACTTTCGCTCCTGTTGCTAGACTAGAATCCATTAGGATGTTACTTGCATTCGCATCATATAAAAATTTTAAGTTGTATCAAATGGATGTAAAGAGCGCATTCTTAAATGTTATATAAAAGAGGAAGTTTATGTTGAACAACCACCTGGCTTTGAACATGATAAGAAAGTAGGACATGTGTATAAGCTAAATAAAGCATTATATGGCCTGAAACAAGCTCTAAGAGCTTAGTATGAAAGATTAAGAAAATTCTAAATCAACTCAGGATATAATGTTGGAAAGATAGATACTACATTATTTGTTAAGAAAATTCATGATGATAACATTCTTATCCAAATTTATGTAGATGACATTATTTTTGGATCTATTAAAGAAGATCTTTGTCGAGAGTTTGCTAAGTTAATGCAGGAAGAGTTCGAAATGAGCCACATGGGCGAGCTTACGTACTTCCTCGGATTACAAATAAAGCAATCAAAAGAAGGAACCTTCATTCATCAAACAAAGTATGCTAAAGACCTAATCAAAAGGTTCGGTATGGAGAATGCATCGGGGAAGAATATACCGATGGCAACATCCGCTTCTTTAGACAAAGATGAAGCAGGTAAAAAGGTTGATCAGAAAACATATTGAGGTATGATAGCCTCTCTGCTTTACTTACCTGTAAGCCGACCCGATATAATGTTTAGTGTATGTGCTTGTGCTCGATTCCAATGTGATACAAAGGAATCACATCTTAAAACAGTAAAATACATATTCAGATATCTTAAGACCACTTCTAACTTTGGATTGTTTTATCTCAAAGGTAGCACTTTTGATTTAATTTCTTATAGTGACTCAGACTATGCTAATTGTAAAGCCACTAGAAAAAGCACAAGTGGAACATGTCATTTTCTTGGACAGTCACTTGTTTCGTGGGTTAGCAAAAACCAAAGTTCAGTCTTACTATCAACTACTGATGCAGAATACATAGCTGCTGGACTTGCTTGTGCTCAAGTACTTTGGATAAAACAAGTCTTAGTAGATTATGGTATTAATTCATCTACTTGTATAATTTATTATGATAATAAAAGCACTATTAATCTCACTAAGAATTCTGTTCTTCATCCTAGAACAAAACATATAGATATTAGACATAGATTCTTAGATGATCACTGTGTTAAAAATGATGTTAAACTTAAGTATGTACCCTCTGAGCATCAAATTCCAGATATACTCACGAAGCCCTTGCAAGAGGACGTATTTTCAAAACTTCGTCGAGATTTGTGTATCATGGGGGAGAAGGAATTGAGTAAAGATTAAATCCTTTTACTCATGATATCTCTGTGATCATTCTTTTTTATTGATGACAAGGGGAGAAAATTGGTAAATGCAAAACTTAAAACTTGAAAATGAATAATTGCTATTGCTAACCGGCTTTGATGCAGGGGGAGTATGAGTATATCATACATCAGCTACGCAGGGGGAGTAAGTTATCTTACTTATTCTAGTTTATTATTCATTTTAATTTTTTTCATTTGGATGTCATCATCAAAAAGGGGGAGAGTGATGAGAAATCGAATCCCACCCCTAAGTAGTTTTGACGATGAGCACACCAAATTATGTTAGTGTACTAATGATAATATCTAAAAGTGTGCAGGTTGTGCGATCAATAATATAAGCTTTACGCATACTCCGAAGAAGCTCAACCACACTCAGAAGATGAAGACAGTTTGATAGCTCTACGTCAAGTACAAGTGAAGCTCAAGGATGAAGCTCATGGAAGTGCTCAAGCCTAATCAAAGATGAGCTCAAACTCAAAGTGAAGCACGCATCTACATCAATATCTGATCGGCTTCAGACGTCTTCATTTAAGTCTAGTGTGTGAGTTGGTCTTTTAGGATTATGTTAAAGCGAAGTTTTATTGCACACACACGAAATGTTTTCGAAACAACGTTTTTGAAAACTCATTTTAAAACTCTTTGAGAGCATTAGATATTTGATTTAATCTTCGTAGTCAACCTCCAACACCCAGGAGTTGATTACTCATTCTCTAGCCGAGTTTCAGTGAAAAAGTGCTCTGGGTGTCGACTACCAAAGGAGGGAGTTGACTAGCAGCTGTAAGGATATTTTTCAATGAAATCTCTCTGGGAGTTGACTACCTCATCTAGGAGTCGACCACCAGCTGCATTTCTGCTTTCTGACTTTTCTCCCTTAATTCTCTCATCTCCATGATTTATGAGCTAAAGTTAAATGTCTTTTGAATTTCTAATTCATATTAGAAACTCTATAAATAGAGTCCCTTGAGAACATTTCAAGCACCAATTCATTATCATCTTTTGAGCAAAAGTTATATTCTTGAAATTATCAATCGCTTTCAATCGCTCTCATTGTCATATCCAAATTCTGGTTCTAAATTTTTGATCTCATATTTTTTTATCTGAAATTCCTTTTTGAGATCTATTTTATTTTGACTATTGAAAATCGTTTTTCAAAATCCCTCTTTCTTGATTTAATATTCTTTGAAGGATTTTTGAAAAACAAAAGGATCTAGATCACATCGAATCAAACTATATTCTTTATGTGATCTAAGATCATTTTGAATTCTTTTAGCCACATAAGAACATTTGCAATATTATCTTGGCTATAGAATTTTTGTTGGGTGTAAACCAATCTCCATCAAATATTGTGGAGAATTGGATCTTGTTTTTATTTGGATTCCCTTTGTGATAAGGGTTGTGAAAATCCCAGTCACGGCTAGGTGGTTGGAAATCCTGGTAGGGATACTAGGTCGTTGGAAATTCTACCAAGTGAAGCTAGGTAATTGTATTGCTAAGGCAATAGTGGATTGAATCTCATACCGGATTGGTCGGGTACTGGATGTACCCAAGTTGCGGGGAACCAAGATAAAAATCTCTTGTCTCTGCGTGCTTTCTGTGTTTGCTTATATATTTGTGCAAGGAATTTATCTGTTGTCAATATATTAGTCTTGTAACTCTTTATTAATATATTGCAGAGTTCATCTTTTTTATTTCCGCTGTATAAATCTCTCTCAGATTGTAATCTTTATTTGCTTGTAATTAATCTTTGCATTTATTTTAGATTATCTTGTTGATTAATAACCAAGCGTAGATCACTCTACTTGGTTTCTTAGGCAACATTGGAAGGGAATTATTGTGTTATAATTATTTAAGGAAAAATATTTATAATTCATACAACACTATTCAACCCCCCATTCTAATGTTGTTTGCCATCCACAGTATCCAACAGAGAGGACAAGGGCGTCGGCCAATTTCTCTAAGGGGCTGTACCGCTCTTCCGCGTCTCGCAGGACCCGACTGGTGTAGTATACTGGCCTCTATACCCCTGCATCTTCCCTGATCAGCAGCGAGCTCATTGCTTCCCCGGTGCTCGCCAAGTACAGACTCAGGGTGTCACGCCCTGCTACCCCAATAGGGAGGGTTAGCGCAACAAGACGAGATATTGTATACCAGACGTTAATGTATACACCAAACATTTCGCAGGCCACTGCAAACGTGGAGGAAACACATGCAATAATAACAAGTACTGAAAGTAAACTCAGAACAGTAAAGCTCCAACCCAGCAGTGAAAGTACATGGTACGACAACGCATGCAGTAAAAGTAAAGCACGACAGCCAGAACAACCCATCGTTGCAGAGTACTATAGCTACACAACTAGTACTGTCCAAACCCACGGTACAGACCAAAAGAGCTAGAGTCCCCACAAAAGTACACCACACGCATACGGGGCACGAAAAGGGCACAGGGGTACAAAACACTGCTCTCATCTCACCCCTAACCCTGGACTACACTATTAGGACCTACGCTAACTACAGACTCTACAGGCCTACTGAGATGAGCTGCTCTCCGGGGTCTCCATCCTCGGTCCTGCTGGCTGTGAACCTGTACCTGTACTTGTACCTGTAGGGTGGAGGGGACACGTCACAGCGCGTCCAGTAGGTAACCCACAAACCATCAATCTAACCAAAGTGTGAAACACAAAACACCATATTCCAGCAGATGTTTTTCTATTCATGGTTATAAGTTATTATGTATTGATGATTTGGAAACCTAAGAAACGAGTCGAATAACGGGGACTGGGCGTCCCCCAATTGGGGTGGAATTCCTCACCATAACACTCAAACTCTCAACACTCAAAAATCTCAACTCTCGGCCTACTCCCCTTCCTCTGTGGGCACGACAGGAGTGGTAATCAATCTCATATCTGTCCACCCCCGCATATCTTCTCGTTCCTTCGATTTTCCCCAAACCCTCCCTAAGGCCCTCACCCACTCATAGTGGAACGAGCTAACCCCGGGTTTCTTTTTAACTAACCATTAGTCCTAAGGTGATATGCGTATGACATGAGTTCATTTGGATGGAAATACATAACATAACTTTGCAACATAAAGCATAACTTTACAATTCCCATAACAATGTCCAACCAACTTTGCAACATAAAGAACATTTCTAACAACAACCTTTTCCATGCACAATACATCATTTTAACAATGAACATATGATGAACCATGTCACAATCAGATAATGAGGCATCAAAACATCAAACACTTTAATTGGAAACCAAACTCACTTATTCATGTAAACTTAGCTGCAGAAAATTTCAGAACAGTCACAAATAGAGGCATAGTTCTCCACATTTTTGAATTGTACTTCAAATTTTCTTCCACTATGAGTTGTAGATATGGTAGTCCTGGACTTACCTACAAAATTTCATGCACTAAACCAAGTGGTTGATTTATAATGAAATTTTTTTGTGAAGTCTATCAAGGCTGTTTTCCAGACAGCTTTCAGGGTCTGTAAAGATTAGTGAATTATGACTAGTTACAGTTTGATTATGAAATTTTGGTCTTCATGAAAGTTGTAGATATGGGTTTTATCTGTCCAACAGCACCAAGATCGCCCCATTTGGACACCTACGACAGGATTGTGGCAAAGTCTATACAATTCTGACAGAATCTGGCAGGCTGCGATACTAGAATTTTTTTGAGCTAATTGTAGTGGTCAAATTAACATTTGTTGAACATGAAAGTTGGAGCTAAGGGGTTAACCTAACTACCATAATTTTCGTGAGGTCTCATTCATCATACAACCGCTCAAAACGCAGAATTTCTCACCGCGCACAACCACTCAAAACTCAGAATTGCTCACCGTGCACAACCACTCAAAACTCAGAATTTCATTGGGGGGCTCACCGCGCGCAACCACTCAAAACTCAGAATTTCATTGGGGGTATTCATGACTTGAAGCAACAACAAATACACAACCATTTCCTAGAATTTAACCACATACAAAAGTATTAATCAATAAACCATAGAATTGGGAAGCTTTGTGTAGATGAGGATTTGTAGGAACCTACTTAGTAGAAGCTTGGCCTCCCTCCCTCCTCCTCTTCTCTTCTCCTCTTCTTCTTTCTATCTTCTTTCTCTTTCTCTCTTCTTTCTCTTTTTTTTGTTGCAAAGGGTTTAGTTCTAAGTGGGAGTGAAGATGGAGAGAAAATATATGGAGGAAAAAGAAATAGAAAGAAAAAGAATATTATAGAAAACCCAAGAATTAGCTAGAAGAAACAAGAATGAACTAAAGAGAAAATATCTTCTAAGAATCCCTTTAATTACAAGATTGCCATATGCACACATTCATTCATAATTGACCTCCAATTTTGGTTCTTAATTACACCTCATGCCATTGCATTAAACTCCTTAGTAAATGCCATATCACATTGTGCTTTATTTACAAGTTTGCCATTACACATGGTCCTTAATTAAAAGCCCTTTACTTTAAGCTATAATTACAATGATGCCATTAGTGTAAAATGGAAATAGAATTGCCCTTACATTTGCTTGGTTAATTACTAGTAATGCCACCCCAAGGATAGATCACAAATGGTCATTCTCACACTCGCAACTTGGCATGAATGCAAATCTCTTCATCCCAGTAGACTGGCATGTACATACACCAAGAGACCAGTGCTAACTTTATGTCTACTTAATATTTATGCACTAGGGTTGTTACACAGGGGTACCCCTTCCTTATGCTGGGAGAGGAGCGAGGGGCTGCGGAGGTATTCCTTCCGTTCGACGAACGCCCGGGCACAGCTCGCGTCCCAATTTATGGCTTTTCTCTTCTCATTTGGCTCAACGAGGGCCCTTCTCATGATCCTGAAGAACGGGAGCGATCTTTCTGTCGATTTGGACAGGAAACGCCCCAAGGCCGCAATCTAGCCGTTTAGCCTATGCAGCTCCTTGATAGTGGTCGGTTTCCTCATGTTGATCAGAGCCTCAATCTTCTCTGGGTAAGCCTCGATGCTATGGTTAGTGATCATGAAGCCCAAGAAATTACCAGACTTCACCCCGAATGTGCACTTCGGGGGGTTGAGCCTGATGTTGTGCTTCTATAATTGTTTAAGGGTTTCCCGAAGGTCGACTGGGCTCTTGGACTTGACCAACATATCATCTACGTAAACCTCCATGTTCCGCCTGACCTAGGAGCCGAAGACCCTATCGACCATTCTTTGATAGGTCGCACCTACGTTCTTCAGACCGAAGGGCATATTTGTTTAGCAGAATGTCCCACGATCGGTGATGAATGACGTTTTTTCTCTTCTTTCGGGTCCATTTACACCTGGTTATATCCGGAGTAAGCGTCCATGAAGCTGAGCATCTCGTAGCCCGAGGCATTTTCTACGAGGTGGTTGATGCGGGGCAGTGGGTAGCTGTCCTTGGGGCAGGCCTTGTTGTGGTCGGTGAAGTCTACGCACATTTGCCACTTGCCACTTGACTTTTTCACCATTACCACGATGGCCAGCCAGTCGGGGTACCAGACTTCCCTGATGAATCCAGCGTCGAGTAGGCGCTCAACCTCTTCGGTCGCGGCTCTAATCTTTTCATGACCAAGTTCCTCTTCTTTTGCCAGATCGGCTTGAAGTTAGGGTCGACGTGTAGTTGGTGGGTGATTACCTGGGGGTCCACGCTAAGCATGTCTTCGGGTGACCAGGCGAAGACATCCAGGTTGGCTATCAGGCATCCGATCAATTCATCCCTCATGACTGGGTTGAGCTCCGATCCCATTGACACGAACCTGCCTTCCACGATGGTGTAAACTCCGGTTTCTCGATTGGAATGGGTCTCAATTCATCCGAGCCCTACTTCCGGTCGAGAAGATCCATCGGGTTGAACCATTCCGTGTCACGCTCCTGGCTGGACAGCTGGTAGCAGGTTCTTGATCTCGCCGGTCACCCTTCTTCCTCCCTACTCCTTGCGGGGTCTTGAACTTGATCATTTGATGGAGGGTTGAGACTACAGCCCCGGCCGCGTTGAGGAGCGGCCGGTCGATTATCCCGTTATAAGCCAACCCGACTCTCAAGGCCATGAACTCTGTCATTAAAGTGATTGAGTGGGAAGGTTTCACGAGCGTCACTAGGAGGTGGATCATTCCAATGATCGAAGCGAACTGTCCCGTGAAGCCGACCACGGGACCCGAACAGGGCTCCAGATCACCCGTCTGCATCCCCATCTTCTCTAGTGTTGACATGAAGAGGATGTCACACGAGCTTTCCATGTCGACGAGCAGTCGTCGGATCAGGTAGTTATCAATGACCACCGAGACGACCAACGCGTCATCATGCGGTAACCCGACCTCCTCCAGATCTTCCTCAGGAAAGCAGATGGGCTGAGTGTTGGATATGGAAGACGTTTGTACACCCTTGTGGGGGATGTACGAGGGATTACGGACCTCGAACGTCGCGTACATGAAGTCGTGTGCAAAGGGAATCTGTTCCCTTGCGGAGAGGATCTCTGGATGAGCGGGAAAGTCGCATTATATATGCATAAGTGCATGCGACATATGGCTAATAAAGGGGGAATATCTTAAGCTTATGTTGTACCATGCATATGGTACAACTTAAGCTTATAATGTGCCATGTATCATGGTACACCTTAATTAAGTTGTTCCAAAGGAACAACTTACCCTAAAATAACTACCTTGGGGGCTATAAATAAGACCCAAGGGTAGCCATTTTCCTTACACATTTTGCATGAAATTCATGCATGCATCTTCTTCATAGCGAAGCTCTGCAGAAATATTTCCTCTCCCTCCATCCAAGTTCTTAATCTAAAATAGAGATTTAGATTGTGGATTAGTAGCCTTACTCCGTTTGTGAGAAGACTCGATCCGTCGTGGCGAATCCGAAGGCAAAGTTCCGAGACTACCGTTCCGCATACGCAAGCGTAAGTCTCCACTTTAATTATCGATCCTAACTCTGTTTTGGACAGGATCCAACATTGGTATCAGAGCCATATGGGTTCGCCCCGGTCAATCCACCGCCCCGTCGAAACTACGAACGAGTCGTTGTCTTTTTCACGAATGGGTCTCCTACTATTACGGATATAGTAGGAACGCTTCGTGACGGAGAGAACGCAGCGGTTGTTCTTTTCACGTTAGGGTCTCCTATCATTACGGATATGGTAGGAACTCTCCGTGACGGGAAGAACCGACCGTTCACGTAGTACGTTATTCATTTTTGGCACACGGCCATTAAGAAATAACTAATTTCTCGACGAACGGGTGCTTCATCGACGAACGGGTGCTTCATCGAGGAAGATGATGGAAGTTATTTCCATCGGGTAAGAGGAAAATTTGGTGCATGTGCACCATGGCCAAATGGGCTATGAAGGCCATGCACCCCCTCTCCCCATGCGGAGGGGGTTGGCTACGGCCAATAACCACCGGCGACCACCCCATCAAGGGGGAGGAATGAGTGCGGCAACCCCATTTAAAGGGGGTGGCCGGCCATGGCCAAAGGGGCCATGGCCGGCCAACACCGAATGGCCTTGGCCATGACCGGCCATGGCCAAGCCATGGCCGGCCATGGCCAGGCTGGCAGTGGCCGGCCATGGCCAGGCCGGCAGTGGCCGGCCTTGGCCAAGCCCTGCCGGCCAGGCCGGCCCTGGCAGAGGCCAGGGCCGGCGCCCTGGCCACTGCCAGGGCCTGGCCGGCCCTGGCAGTGGCCAGGGCCTGGCCGAGGCCAGGGCAGGAGCCCTGGCCCCGGCCAGCGGCCTGCCGGCCCTGGCAGAGGCCAGGGCCGGCGCCCTAGCCTCAGGCCAGGGCCTGGCCGAGGCCAGGGCAGGAGCCCTGGCCCCGGCCAGCGGCCTGCCGGCCCTGGCAGAGGCCAGGGCCGGCGCCCTGGCCTCAGGCCAGGGCCTGGCCGAGGCCAGGGCAGGAGCCCTGGCCCCGGCCAGCGGCCAGGGCCGGCGCCCTGGCCTCAGGCCAGGGCCTGGCCGAGGCCAGGGCAGGAGCCCTGGCCCTGGCCAGTGGCCTGGCCGGCCGGCCCTGGCAGAGGCCAGGGCCTGGCCGGCCCTGGCCGAGGGGGCCAGGGCCCCTGGCCGGCCCTTGGCCAAGCCCCGGCCAGGGCAGAGGCCCTGGTCGGGAGAATTTGCATTTCGAAAATTGGTCGACCAATTTTGTGTTTTTGGTCGACCAATCTGGCAGAAGGTCTGAATCGGCTGCAAATTTGTCAACTGACCCATACGGGGTGACAAAGGGCATTGGTCAAACTCGAATGTGTCGATTAGCCCATACGGGGCTAACCACAGTGCCGACTAGTTCATACGGGACTAACGTTTTAATGAAGTTTTTCATTGGGCTCTACTCCTTGAAGATTAGCCATAGTGCTCTACTTCATGTGAGATTAGCCATGTCATTGTGCTCTACTCTACGGAGATTAGCCAATGTACTTGTGACGTTGTGCTCTACTCTACGGAGATTAGCCAACGTGCTTTCAAATTTTGACAAAGATGTTTTTCAAATAGGTTATGTCCCGTCCTTAAATCGGGATAGCGCAATTTAGAATTCCAAGTCCTACCATGATCCGGCCATGGTTATCTAACCCATGGGTGTGTAGAACAGGTCTCGTGGCTTGGCAATTGTTGCGCTAAAATTCTTTGCGCAAACTCTCACCTATTCTATTTTGAAAGATATGTTTTTCAAAGTAATTTTCCGCTGCTAATACCATACGGGTATTATTTCTGATTTCTTTTTACTTAAGATAAGTAAGAGGGATACTTTGAAAGTTACTTCTAGATGGTAGTTGGGAACGTATTGAACTCCTCGATTCTAGAGTAACATTTCAACGCATCCAAGGAACTTATCAAGTGTTTAAAGAATCGAAACTTTATGCATAGAATTTTGATCGTGTTTTTCATTCTCTTTGCAGTTTTTTGAATCGAATATGTCTACCGCTTCTAAGAATATTTTCGCAGAGCTTAACAAAGGTGAAAAGCTCAACGGCGACAATTATAAACTTTGGTCAATAAAGATCCAATATGTTTTGGAGGAGCAAGATGTGCTCGAAACACTTCAAAACATAATGGTAGAACCTGAGTTGGGCAATACGGCCCAACACAAGAGGGACCGGGAAGCTTATGATACTTGGACTCGAAAGAACAAAATAGCACGTATTACGTTACTGTCCGCAATGGACAATGACATAATGCGTCTATTTCGGGAATTCGACCTAGCCAAAGACATATGGTCTGAGCTAGAGATAAAGTTTGGTGGAACTTCGGTTACCAAACTCCGCTCCTTGAATATTCAATTTGATTCGTACAAGATGCGGCGAGATCATTCTATGAAAAAGCATCTCCGCCACATGGCGAATCTTATATCTGAATTAAAGGATGCGGGTGTCACGCTGTCTGACGAACAGCAGATCCAAGCAGTCATTCGTTCACTCCCAGATAGCTGGGATAACATGAAAATGCACCTCACTCATAATGAGTGCATTAAAACTTTAAGCGATGTTTCAAAACACCTCGAACTCGAGGAAGAGCGGATTCAAGCCGCAAAACCAAGTGCAGAAGTGCACGTGGCCGCTAGTTCCTCACATGGAGGAAATAAGCGGAAACGCTTAAGGTTTGTGAACGAACGAAAGCCAGAACCGGAAACCTCAAAGAAGACTAAGAACAAAAAGTGGCAAAAGAATGTGCACTCAAAGAAGAAAAACTTGAAGAAGATCAAGTGCTTTAAGTGCAACAAGTACGTCACTTCGCCCGTAAGTGTACGGATGGAAGTGACAAGGTAACTTGTAGGGCTAGTTACATATGTGTTTCTAGTTCCATGTTTCTTGCTGAATCTAACTATTTTTGGTTGATTGATTCAGGGGCCACAGACCACGTTGCGAAGGACAGAAGGTTCTTCGTAGAGTATCGAAGGATAACTCAAGGAACAAAGTGGATATACGTCGGCAACAACACTCGTGTTGAAGTCAAAGGCGTCGGAACATGCAAGCTAGTTCTCGACAACGGCCGGACTTTATTATTGCACGACGTCCTCTTTGCTCCAGATATTAGAAGGAATATCGTTTCCGTGGTCATGTTAATGTCTTTAGATTATGAGTGGAGGTTCTATAAACAATATGTTGACCTTGTTTGTAATAATTCTTTGATTGGTTCTGGTAATGTTAGTAATGGATTAATTGTTTTAAATACAATGTATGATGATTCTTCTTCCATTAATGAAAGTTTCCATTTGACAAATGCTTCTAACTCTGAGTCTGAGATCATTTGTTGGCATGCAAGACTTGGTCATATTGGACCAACTAGAATGGATAGACTTGCCAAAAGTGGCTTGCTATCTAATGTTTCAAAAGTTGAAATGTCAACTTGCGAACATTGTCTTGTAGGGAAAACTTGTCGCAAGCCGTTTGGAACTGGCACAAGGGCCGAAGTTCCATTACAGCTTATCCATTCGGACATTTGCGGTCCAATGAATGTTAAGACAAGACGCGGGAAGTCCTATTTCATCACATTCATTGATGACTTCACCCGTTTCGGACATATCTATTTGATATCCCACAAAAGTGAAGCTTTGGCTTGCTTTAAAAACTATATGAGTTTAGTGGAGAATCAATTAGATCGCAAGATTAAGGTTTTGCGAACCGATAGGGGTGGTGAATATCAATCAATAAGTTTTAAGGAACTTTGTGATGAAAAAGGCATAGTACATCAGGTAACTATGCCTTACACTCCACAACAAAACGGTGTTGCGGAAAGAAGAAATAGGACATTGATGGAAATGGTCCGATCAATGATGTCTCAGGCAAATTTGCCTATCACCTTTTGGGGTGACGCATTATTGACGGCAGCATTCATATTAAACCGTGTACCCTCGAAGTCGGTAAGTTCTACTCCTTATGAGTTGCGGAACAATAGAACTCCAGACTTAAACATTCTAAAACCTTGGGGTTGTGCCTCTTACGCACATTTATCCTCTCACAAATATGGCAAACTTGGGCCACGTGGGAGGAAGTGTATCTTCATCCGATACGCTGAAAACTCCAAAGGATATGTTTTCGTCGGTCAAGAGGACAATGGGGGTCTAATAGAATTCGAATCGAGGGATGTTGTCTTCTTGGAAAAAGAGTTTCCAAGACAGGGTGAGATAAGTCAAGACTTATCCTTGTTTGAGACTTGGGATCAAGAAGGATCGGAACGTTCGAGTGGGAGAATTCTTGGTGAAGAAGAAAATACGTTTCAAACTTCACCAATGGATGATACGAACGATACCAATCCTATTCCGAGTGGGAGTGATGTTATTCCAAGTGGGAGTGATGTCATTCCAAGTGGGAGTGATCAAACTCAAACAAGACGTAGTAATCGAACGAGGCTAACACCTCTGAGATTTGAGGATGAATTTCCTCAAACATTCATGACATTACTACAAGATGATGACGAACCTGCAAATTTCAAACAGGCCGTCACATGCCCTGCTAAAGATAAATGGATAGCGACAATGGAAGAAGAACTTCAATCCATGAAAACAAACCAAGTCTGGGACTTGGTTAATTTACCTAAGGGACGTAGAGCCATTGGGAACAAGTGGGTTCTCAAAATCAAGCATAAGGCTGATGGCTCCATCGAGAAATATAAAGCTCGCCTTGTTGCGAAAGGTTTCACGCAACAGAAAGGAATAGACTACGAAGAGACTTTCTCTCCTGTCGTGCGTTTTACCTCTATTCGCTTAATTCTGGCAATGGTGGCTTGTTTGGACCTCGAGTTACATCAGATGGATGTAAAGACTGCTTTTCTTAACGGAGAACTAGATGAGGAGATCTACATGGAACAACCAAACGGGTTCATACAAGAAGAAAACAAACATAAGGTTTGTAAACTTCGTAAATCCATATATGGTCTTAAACAATCCTCAAGGCAGTGGTATATGCGCTTTCAAGAAGTCGTTTTGTCGTATGGTTTCTCCATGCTCGACGAAGACAACTGCGTATATATTAAGAGGATTAAAAACAAGTATGTAATTATGTCTCTTTATGTAGATGACATACTTATAGCCGGAAATGATAAGCGTCTTATCTTGGATATCAAAGCTTGGCTTTCATCCGTCTTTGAGATGAAAGACATGGGTGAAGCTGCATATATCCTTGGGGTTAAGATCTCAAGGAATCGTTCCAAGAAACTTCTTTCTCTCTCTCAAGAGACATATATAAAGAAAGTTTTAGAACGGTTTAATATGCAGGACTGCAAGCCAATTGATACTCCAATAAGCAAAGGCGAGGGTCTATGTTTGGAGATGTGTCCCAAAGATCCAAAAGAAAAGAAAGCTATGGAAAAAGTTCCATACTCCAGTGCTGTCGGGAGTCTGATGTACGCCATGATGTGTACCAGACCGGACATTTGCTATGCTGTTGGTATGGTAAGCCGTTACCAATCCAAACCAGGACAAGCACACTGGAAAGCAGTGAAGAGGATATTAAGATACCTCAAAGGGACTGCGGACTATGCGTTATGCTATCAAGGCAATACCTTGAGACTCGAAGGCTATACCGATGCTGATTGGGCGGGTGATCTCGACGAGCGAAGATCTACCTCAGGCTTTGTTTACTTGCTCGGGAATGGTGCAATATCCTGGAGCAGCAAGAAGCAAACCTGCATCGCCTTATCAACCATGGAAGCCGAATTCGTAGCATTCAGCATGGCGGTCCAAGAAGCTGTTTGGCTTAGGAAATTCTTAGACAGGCTGACGAATGCCTCTGACTCGAGCACTGTTCCTATATACAGTGATAGTCAAGCTTCGATTGCCTATGTCAAAGATCCTAAATTTCATTGTAAGACCAAACACATTGACATTCGATTCAAGTTTGCGAAGGATTATGACAAACGGAAGGAAGTAGACATAGGATACATATCCACGCATGAGATGATAGCGGATCCCCTTACTAAGGCGATCCCCAGAGATGTGTTTTTCAAACACTTATCATCTATGGGAATGCGTAGGTGCTGAGATGTATCATGTAATATTTCCCATGTCTATAGAAGATCAAAATTTAATTTGCATACAAGTTTCTTACAAATGATTTTATGTACATTTGTGTTTGAGTCTCAGCTATTTTATTGTGTGTATGTCGGACAGATTAAGGTTGGCTCTCTCACATGAGCAACCGCCTTATCTTATCAGATGGATAAGATAGAGATGAGACTAGTTTAAAGTCAAAATCATTAGACAAATGATTTAGAGTCATGACTTAAACAAGATAGTCGAATAAAAGATCTGCATCATACAGATGCTTACAAAAGATCTGAGATCTGTATCACAAGGATATAAAGATCTCATTGGATTTTTTAAATCCTATCTGTCTTATGCAGGATGAGAGTCCGTGAATATTTCACGAGTAGTAAGGGGACTCAAAAAGATAGGCACTGTGGTGTCTGATCTTTCATCCGTACAACATCATTAAGACATACTCTCCCTGGGAAAGGAGTGATGTTGTAGTACGTGTTCATACCACGTATGCATTTCGACCACTGAGTTAGTAGCAATAGTATTTGCTATTATGTGAGACTCAAAGGCCATACGGGTCTTAACTCTTACCCTCAAGGACTCCAATTGGTTCCTTTAGATTTGACGAGATGATCGCTATCTTAGCGTGTTGCTAATGGGCTATGGTAATTCGGCTCGGCGGGGCACGTTAGAAAAGCGAATCAAGTCAAGATCAGAAGGTTCGCAAGAAGAGGAAGATTGATTTCATATTCGCATTTGGACTTTAATGATTCAAAGCTGGCCAGCCAATTGTAATCCAGATGGGATTCAATTGTTGAATATAAAGTATAAGAAATGTTAAGAAATAATCTAGGGTAAAGCATGCGTTGAACTACTCAACTTTGCACCTTCGAGGTCGTTGTGTATCTCCAACAAGTGCACAACAACAGACTCTACGCGCATGACGGTCGCACGGTCTATTTCTCGGTATGATAGATGAAAGAACTAAGGGAAAGACGTTCTCTTACAATCCCCTCAAGTGTGAGTGGGAGATGTTGGATATGGAAGACGTTTGTACACCCTTGTGGGGGGATGTACGAGGGATTACGGACCTCGAACGTCGCGTACACGAAGTCGTGTGCAAAGGGAATCTGTTCCCTTGCGGAGAGGATCTCTGGATGAGCGGGAAAGTCGCATTATATATGCATAAGTGCATGCGACATATGGCTAATAAAGGGGGAATATCTTAAGCTTATGTTGTACCATGCATATGGTACAACTTAAGCTTATAATGTGCCATGTATCATGGTACACCTTAATTAAGTTGTTCCAAAGGAACAACTTACCCTAAAATAACTACCTTGGGGGCTATAAATAAGACCCAAGGGTAGCCATTTTCCTTACACATTTTGCATGAAATTCATGCATGCATCTTCTTCATAGCGATGCTCTGCAGAAATATTTCCTCTCCCTCCATCCAAGTTCTTAATCTAAAATAGAGATTTAGATTGTGGATTAGTAGCCTTACTCCGTTTGTGAGAAGACTCGATCCGTCGTGGCGAATCCGAAGGCAAAGTTCCGAGACTACCGTTCCGCATACGCAAGCGTAAGTCTCCACTTTAATTATCGATCCTAACTCTGTTTTGGACAGGATCCAACACTGAGGGCCATCTCTGGTCTTCTCGCGGTCCACATTCATTGCTCGTAGGATGCTCAGTTCCTTGGTTTGGGACGAGCGTCTGGTGGCTTTGAAAAGGTGGACTTTGGGGGAGCACGGTGTGGGTGCCGTCACGGCGGTGCTCCTCCATCCCTTGGCACGCGGGCACGCCATTTATGGTGTGATGGTTTGACGTGGATTTAGACCTGTGTTCCCACAGACGGCGCCAGATGTTTCGGGGTGTTTTCTCACCGTTGATTGATAGGTTGAAGGTCTGGGGGTCGCCGCAGTCACGTGGCACGTGCGGCCTCTTGGGTCTGTTGTCCAAGCGTTCACTGGGGTAGACCGTATGGATCCGTGCGTCGACGTGCCGAATGGTAGCTTCGGCAGAACGATGGCTTCCTGGGGCGATCGGTCGGTCGGGCCTGAGAGTGTTCGGTCCCGAGCGATGGAGCACCGAAGGGTGGCTTCAGTCGGCTGGTTGGCGACTGAGCGGCTCCTTGGATCTGCACAGACGAGAGAGCTCGTCAGGGGGTTGGACCTTGGTTTCGACCAAGTCCCCTCCGATGCCTAAGTCAACACTTGTCTGAAGGATGCTCAGTGGGATCGAGTATGGTTCACGGAGAGACCAGTACATGAGTCCTCGTGCTGAGCTATGGAGGAGAAAAATAGGTGGAAGAAAAGGTCTCGAGAGATGGAGTACCTGAGATCTGAGATCTCGGATCCACCCCCTTGGCGTTTCGTCTTTTTGGCCTCATGTAGGAGTTCGCATGCCAATGCCTTTATGGAGTCCTGCCATCTCGCCCTTTGTGCCCGCCCGCTTTGATGGTCCCTTCAATGATGATCAAGGCAGGCATGATCTAGGGAGCGGTTTCCTCAAAGGACGGGAGGCCAACGGTGCACCGGGTGGTGGTGTTGGGCCGCGATGCCCCAAGACCGCTCATGGGGATTTTTGGGCTTAGGCACAGTTCAGCTTCTTGGTCGTGAAGCTGGCCCGTCTTTCTTCGGCCCATTCGGGGGGTCGTATCAAAGGGGATGCTCTTTTCATCAAAGGACGTCAGGATTTCATAGGCGGCCATGATACTAGGAAGGCCAAGGGTTGTTTGAGATCTAAATCACATGGATGCAAGGACATATGTCACTTGTGCAAAGAGGCTGGACATTGGAGAAGAGATGCCATAAGCCGAAGAAGAATGGAAAGGAAAAGAAAGAAGCTTCTGGTTTTGCTTTGGTACGAATTGGTAGCAACAACAATGATGACAGATAGATTCTAATGGCTACTACATCTAGAGATCATGTGATATCATGGCTCTTGGATTCGGGATGCTCCTTCCACATGACGCTGCATAGAAGCTGGTTTAGTTTGTATTGTAATAGGGAACAATATGGCGTGCAAGACGATGGGAGTTGGAGAAGTGCGAATCAAGATGCACGATGGAGTCATTAGGACATTAACTGATGTTCGTCATGTGCCAGACTTGAAGAAGAGTCTGATTTCCATTGGTGCTTTAGTTGGATTGGGTTGCAGGACGGTCATTGAAGGTAACATCTTGAAGGTGTCAAAGGGGTCTATAATTGTAACGACCCGATTCCCGGGCCCGTTACTTTTTGGTATTTGCGCAGGTCCTGCAGTTAACCAGTGAAAACAAAATAGCCACGATGCAGAGATGTATAAAAATACCCAAATAGTGTCCAATTATTACATCCATAATGTACATACATGGTCCAACAATCGTACATGAAGGAAAGTAAATACAACTAGAAACAACTCTGAAAGCTGCAGACTTAAGGTTAAATTCTGGCGCTATTAACTCTAGAGCATCTGCCTTCATATGTACGTCGTCTGCGGTGCCACAGAGATGAAACCGTAGGTAAGTCACAACAATTCTAGCAATAGAAACAAAGTAGTGCAAAAGTATGGAACAGATTATAGTAAACAAAAGATGATCAGATATGTACAAAAGTAAAGTATGAGCTGACAGGTATGTAAGAGAATAAGTAAAGTACTGGTAACTGCTCAGGTATGGTATGTAATGCATAAAGTAAAGATGACTGTACAAGTGCAAAAGTAACGACTGTGGCGTGGCATGTGGTAGTAACAATATTTTGACTACTGGCAATAGTAAGACAACTAGGTTAACAATGTTTTGACCAATGGGTTGACAATAGATTGATCTAGTAATTCTTAAGGAAAGATGAACGTCGTTTGGCTATCTAATAGTGTAGGCGGGCCTAATAATAAGAAGTCTAACTTAACTTCCAAATCAGCAGTTAGTCAGGGCTTGAAGGCACAGGTCACTTCAAAGACCGCAGGATCAAGTCCCTTGGTTGACCAACCCCCTTCCCATTTCCTTTCTAGACACTGATTCAGTCGTAGTTCAAGACCGCTCATTATTAAACCGTTCTATCACGTTTGAGTAGTCTCGACTTAGTTCGTAGAATAGTAGTAGTCGTGTCTGAAGCAGTGGTATCAATCAATTATCAATTAGTGTAACATCAATCAAACTAGTGCATCAGTCTTAAATGCCGCAAGGGCCCAATAGTGTGCTCCGTAAATGTGCTCCGTAAATGCCCGAAGGCCCAATAATGTGTTCCAACAAACAACCATGAGTACAATACAGCAATCAAACTAGTGCATCAGCCTTGGCTCGAGTGTACGATATGCAACCAGAAGTGCACCCATCCCACGGAGCAACTCGTGGAATATCTACCTACCATTTCTGCAGGGTGATGGTACAGCTTAACTAATAAGAGTGGACCCGGTCACTCCCGCACACTTCATAGCTCAAGACTACCCCGTATCCCGTGTATTATCATAGTCCAATGTCCATATCAGTATTTGTATCAATATGGCCTCATGGGCCCTGTATCAATCAGCTAGTGCAACAGTCTTAGCTCGAGTATACGATATGCAACCAGAAGTGTACCCATCCCACGGAGCAACTCGTGAAATATCTACCTACCATCCCTGCAGGGTGATGGTACAGCTTAACTAATAAGGGTGGACCCGGTCACTCCCGCACACTTCGTAGCTCAAGACTACCCCGTATCCCGTGTATTATCATAGTCCAATGTTCATATCAGTGTTCGTATCAATATGGCCTCATGTGCCATGTATCAATCAGCTAGTGCAACAGTCTTAGCTCGAGTGTACGATATGCAACCAGAAGTGCACCCATCCCACGGAGCAACTCGTGAGATATCTACCTACCATTCCCTACAGGGTGATGGTACAGCTTAACTAATAAGGGTGGACCCAGTCACTCCCGCACACTACGTAGCTCAAGACTATCCCATAACCCATGTTGTATCACATTTCACATTTATATCAGTATCCGTGCCTGTATCCATATCCGTATCCGTATGGCCTCATAGGCCCATCATTTCGTACATCCAACAATGTGTACAACAATACATCCATCAATGAGTACAACAAATCACATATATGGTATTTACTTGCTAAAAAGTCAAGGCAGAAGCCTCAACAGAGAATATCAGTCCTGAGCAATGCTTTGAAGTCCAACAACTATGATATCCAATTCCATAAAGGTGCACTATTTCAATTTAATCCTGAGCAATGCTTTGAAGTCCATCAACTATAATATCTAATTCCAAGTGCACTAGTTCACTTTAATCCTGAACAATGCTTTGAAGTCCAGCAATTATCACAATTTAATCTTGAGCAATGCTTTGAAGTCCAACAACTATGATATCTAATTCCATAAAAGTGCACTATTTCAATTTAGTCCTTTGGTCATTCCACTATTGATCAGTTTTCTAGTTAAATTAGGTCTCTAATCATTGGTTCAAGTCAGAGCTGTTCTGAGACTAGATGTCATGTCCTAAAGTTCATACGAGTACACTATCCAGATTTCCAAAGTTAGAATTAGAGTGACTTACGATCGAGATCGTTGTAGCAAGACGAGGTTGGAGCTAGAGCTTTTAAAGATGCTGGTGTAAGAAAATGGGTACATGCAAATACAAGAAAACATTAGTTACGAGTTACCCTATTTTCTACCTATTTAATCATATCGTTTCGATTTTATAATCGATTGAAACGATGTCAAAAAGTGTTCTAAATTTTTCTATAGCCTAGCTATAAGGAAAATAATTTTACTGTAAGAGGAAATATTTTCCAGAAGCTCATAGTAATTTTTATAATTTTTAAAAGCTTAAAAATCAATTTAAAAACTAATTTTTAATTAATGACGTAATTATTCAATAAATTATTCTGTATGCAATCTGCATCGGAAAGTTGCAAATGAACTGTCAAAATGGCCGTCTCAGAGAGTACTTTAACATATATTTTTCTCACAATATTATTGTACGTGAAAATATCAAGTTATGGATTTTTGAATGAAATTAACATATTTATCTTTTAGGCTTAAAATTTATTCTGAAAAAATCTAAGCGTCAGATTGAGACGAAACTAGTGCCATTGGGTCCAGAATGTCATTTCTGATTTTCTGAGCCGAGTCTTGCATTTTTTCTGACCTATATATTATTTATTATGAATTTTAAACCATTAAACCAATATTATTTAATTTCTAAAATACGAAAATACGTGTATTATACGTATTAAAATACGTTTTTAATAAATCTCACCTCTCACTGTTTTGTTTTTACGTTGCATGGGGCGTCGGGGCTCTCCGTCGTCGGCGTCGAGCGGAGGAGGCGGAGCTCGGGGTCGAAAGCGACGGGGAAGTCGACGTCGTACGGCGGCGGCGACGTGGTACGGAGGCGGAGGCGTCGTGGTCGAAGGCGAGCATGGAGAGGTTGGCTCTGTCGCTCGGGGTTGATGTCGCGGCGGCTGTTGAGGCGGGACGCCGTGGGGGACGACGACGAGGTGGTGACGATGCAGTTCGGGTGTCGGCCTGCTTCGAGCGGCGATGTGCATGGAGGAGGCGGAGGCGTGGGTCTGCGAGGATGGAGGGGAGGCGGAGCAGCAGCCTTGGGTCTCGGCGGCGACGTTAGCAGCAACGTGGGCTTCGCCTGAGATGGTGGAGGAGCGAAGGCGGGGTTCGACGGTGCTGCTGCGAGGCGAAGCTGTCGACGTCTAGTGGCGGTGGTGGGAGCTTTCGGGGGTCTGCTTGCCGACGGTGGGGGTTGGCCGGGGCTGCAGTGGATACGGCGGCGACGGCATTGCTCGTCGGAGCTGCGGCGGTGTGGCGTGATGGTCGGAGGGGAGCGGCGACTTCGGAGGTCGGCGGGGAGGTGCGGGCTTCGAGGGGACGCTCGGGCGGCGTGTTCAGCGTCGGAACACGGAGGCGGAGCAGCGGGCTTCGACGGCGATACGTTGGGGAGCTGCTCGTGCCTCGTCGATGGCGGCAGGGGAGGAGAACTGAGAGAGACGAGAGAGAGAATGTGAGGCTGTGTGCGTGTGTTTGGGTGGTGCGTGAGTTCGGACGTGCATGGGTTAGAGTTTGGTTGTGAAGGAGAAGTGAAAGAGAGAGTGTGGGTCGGGCCCGGGTGATGTGAGGAAGAGAAGATGGGTAAGGGATATTATATAAGTTAAGATGACAGCTAGTTAGTAAATTTTAGTCTTCATTTAGCATTAAATAACCCTTAAGTTAGTCAAGGTATTAATTAGGGTATGTGGAATTTAGGGTTAGGGGAATGAATCTGTCATGGAAATGAAATAAACGTGTAATCACGTTTAAAGTTTGAGATGTGTTAATTAAGATAATTAGTTATAAGTAAAACTCCATAAGTGAAAGTAATTAGTATGATACAAAATTGAAATTACGATTTTACCCTTGAGGCTAAACGTCTCTGAAAAATTACGAAAACATACCGACGGGATCGTATCGGCACGAGGATCGAGAATACGAAGTCCGTTTCAGGGTTTGAGCTACGTGGATACTAGTTTTAGGCCAAAACGTTTAGGAAGCGGGTTTGCGGGTTCTCTACTGATTTGACTTCAGAAAATTACGAAATAAATGTGGGAAGCCCTAAATGATCATTGAATGTTACTGTAAAAGTTTGAAATCGTTTTGATGATGTTTGTATAGAGAATAAATTCATTAAGTCAAAACGGTAAAAACTGAAAATGAATTTTATCAGAAATGTTTTGAGTTTTTGATGAAATCCCGATCTTACTAAAATACTCCATAACTAGTCTGGTACTTCAAAATATTTTTAAAAGAAATTTTTGAAATCAGTAAAACTCCTGACAAACCATTATAAAATAGTTTAAAAATTGAAAATTTGGTCAAATTCGTAAATAGTTTGTCTTGATGAAAACAGGCCGTTACAATAATCAAATGGAAGAAGATTACAAAAACGTATTTCCACCACAGGGACACACCATGGGAGGGTAAAGCTAGCATCTCTCAGGAGTCAGATGATGAAGGATCGGCAAAGTTATGGCATCTTCTCTTTGGACATCCGAGTGAAATGTCATTGGATGTGCTTCACAAAAGGAAGCTGATAGAATCTAGAGATGAGAGATTGGAGTTTTGTGAGAAGTGTGTAGAAGGAAAGCTAATGAAGACACACTTTGGGACTTCAGAGCACATCACAATTGAGGACATTTAGTTTTAGTTGGAATTTGTTTTTCTGGGTGCTTATATGATATACACATTTTTCTGTTATTTTATTTTATGGATATATTGAGGTTGTTTTTTTGTAGAAAAAGGTTTTGGTTTATTTATACTCTGATTTTGGTATAGTTTCATCTCACTAAGGTTTATGGGTGGAACCAGTTAGAAATAGGCATGTTAAGATTACATTACATGAAATTTCCATGCTTCACATCTAGATCATGATCCATGTCATTCAGTTATATCGGCATACATGACCATTGATGGGTCGAGTTACGACAATTGTATCGAAGGCTGCTTTGATCCTACATTAATAAGATTGATTAGCCGGCTTGGTTTATAGATACATTTCTGTAATGACATCAAAGTTGAGCTCATTCTGTTATTTTTTTGCAAAACATAATCATAAGGTTGCACATAAAGCCCAAGTGGGAGATTGTTAGATCATTAATCCAACGTTGGGCTTATATGTAAGTAATTATGTAGTGCACGCTATTAAATAAACTTAGCCCAATTAAAAGTGATCTATTAAGTTTTGGGTATTTATGCTTCAATGTATCTGATATGGTGCGTCTTTGATGTATAGAGACATAAATGGTAATTTCTATTTTTATGATGGGCTAACATAGAAAATACCAAAGATAACAGGGTTGTTGCCTATATATAGTTGTTATGGTCCCGGATCACACGAACGAAGTTTTCAGTTCTATCCAGATATCACACCGTCAAAATGGAGAGAGTCAAACGTTAAAGGAATTTTTCCGGAGATTCGTGTTGCTCTGAAAGACCAAACATCATGGTTCCAAACGAATTAATCATTATAGATTCAGGCGCACTTCATCATAATTTTTCAATGAACTCCTCTTGATTTAATATGAACATCCTTGTTTTATTTTGATGAAAGAAAATTCAGTTTTCCCCAACGGCCACAACTCTAGGTCCAGCGATCCTAGGGTTCAAGAATCATTTGTTGAGAGAAAAAAATCCAGCAAGGTCCTCCTCAACTTTGTCTACTAGTTCGTATGCGCACAAAAGAAGAGCAAGCCGAACATAAAATTCTGAACGGTGGGACCCATTGGGGTTCACGTGCACCACCGTTCTTTGGACCAGACCGCCCCGTCACTGCTAAGCATCCAACCATGTACCGCGCGGTCGGTGTGCGTGGGCCCCACCGCGGTCACGGTCTCGATCGGTTTTGGGAATCGCTTGATCTTGATACGGGGGATCGCGTTTGTCCACGTGGACGGTGGATGCATGTGATCTTCGTGCACTGTGGACACACGGGGAGGGAGGTTGGGGAAGGGGGGGGGGGGGGGGGGGGGGGGGGGGGGGGGGGGGGGGCGGCGGACGGGGCAAAACGACGGAGGCAGGACAACCATGGATTCAATTATTGGGGAGGAAAAAGGAGAAGAGAGTTGTAAGATGCTTGGTTAATTTGTTTCTTTGTGCTAGGGTTTGGCTGTACCTCAAAAAAACCATGGGCATGGGATTAGGCATTCCGGCATCAAAGAAACCATGGGCATGGGGTTTTAGGTATTGATGCCCGGTCCATGCAAGAAGACCTTTTTACCTCTCTAATCTTTGAGGTCATGGCTCCAATTTCTGGAAGCAGCATTTTCGGTTATAGGTGAATTGTCTAATAAACTTTTAGATAATTTTTAGATAAAATAACATTAAAATTTGGGATATTTTCTAGTAAAATTTTAGATTTTTAGATAAAATAACATTAAAATTTGTCCTCAAAATTTTTAGATTCGTTTGAAGATATGCCAGTTTTTTTCTTCATGTTTTTAATTATAGCATAGCGGAGTCAGCATTTGATTAAGAAAAGAAAAACGTCTAAAATATATATAACTAAAATGTTTAATTTAATCCATGTAAAATGTCATGGTTAATTTAATCTACCTAAAATATTTAGTTACTTAACATGCTTCTCTCATTCCCTTAAATTTAAAAGATTAATTAGTTCTTGGCAAGTCCCAATGATTATATTTTTAAAATTTTGTTTTTTTGCAAATTAAGGATGTAATCAGTGTCAGTTTCTCGTTCATATCTTCGTTAATATGTGAACGATTTTGTGTTTAATAAATGCATGGAGAAATTTGCTGCTTATTTAAAGTAATTTGGTTTAAATCTTCGTAACTTATTTTCGTACTCATCCTATTAAAACTTGTTTTTGTTTTCGACTTTCTTACTCGATCCCTCACACATATGTTGTATTGGGCCTGAGCAATGAATTTCATATATATTTTGTTCACTTCGTCCCCTCAAATATACTTAAACGTAATGGTAAAACATCGTCTCTTTGAACTCGGCGACTTGAACACCATCGCATCTATGTACTTTACAAATACCGTTTCTATAACTTCTTGTAACGTTGTCCGGCCCCCCAGTCATCTAATCCTAGTTCCGCCCCTGTGTGTGTGCGCGCATGGGGGTGGGTGGGTGCATAGGTGTGTGTGTGTGCGCGCGCGCGTGCATGGGGGGGTTGTTTCAGAGTGTTTTCTCACTACAGTATCGTTGACCGTGGACTGCCCGGTCAACGTGGTCAAGGGCCGATTAGGGTCCCTTGGGTGCGTCGAGCGCGTGTAGACACGACGTGAATCAGAGATGTAGTCGACGCAGAGCACGTCAGCGGGGCCAGGGCTGGATCCTCGGCCTCTGGGGGCCGAGGGGAAGCCTCGGCCCTGTGTGAGGTGCTCGGCCTCGGACTGTCGGGCGACGAGGGGAAGATTCGGCACCTTGGCTTGACGCGCGACCGACGCGGAGCTGAGGGGAAGCCTCGGCTCGGACGGGTGCGCTCGGCCTCGGTCGGTCGGACGACGAGGGGTAGCATCGGTCGTCTCGCTTGATGTGCGGCCGGCGTGGAGCTGAGGGGAAGCCTCGGCACTTGGATCTAACGTCTTCTTTAGCGTGCCGAGGGGTAGCCTCGGCGGGACGATAACTTCCGGGATCGGTTGAAGGCGGAGTCGCTCGGTGAGAGACGCGCGGATCCTCGCGTCGGCTCGGCGAGGGGTAGCCTCGGCGGAGCGACGTCCTCGTCGTGGTGGAGGCGAACGGGCTCGGGTACGAGGGAACTCGGCTCCGGTTGGAAAGACGCTGAGGGGTAGCCTCGGCGTCGCTGGGTCTCCTGGACCTGAATAGACGAGGGAGCTCGTCAGGGGGGGTCGGACCTTGGTTCCGACCAATTCCCCTCCGATGCCTAAGTCAGAACGGATCTGTGTAGGAGCTCGGTGGGATCGAGTATGGCTCGCGGAGAGACCGATACCCGAGTCCTCAGGCCAAGCTTTGGAGGAAGAATATTATAGGTGGAAGAAGGAGTAATAGTGATAGTATACGATACCATGGTTGTCGATCGCAAAGATCCGGCCTCCTTCAAATGACGCCCGCCCCCTCCTCATATAGACGAATCATGCTCATAATGTGCCATGACGTGACATCATGGTCGCCATTCATGGGGTCGTGCAAATGGGGAAGTGTTGACCCCCTCTAATTGCGCCCACTTGATGACGCCATGAAGGTGGAGTCATTGTCATGAGTGATTGCCATAATTGGCGGGCCATGAAGGCTGGAGTAATGGGCATTGCGGTTGCCATAATTGGCGGGCCATAATGGCGGGGGAGTGATGGCCATTAAGTCTGGCCATGAAGTCGAGCCTTGATGGCTAGATGGCCATTTAAGTCGGACCATCATTGGCAAGTTATGGCCATGAAGATGGTTGCCATGTCTTACGAGCCATGATGGCTAAAATGATTGTCGTTAAGTTGGGCCATCATTTCATCCACTATGAAAGTGGGTAATCTTTTTGGGCCTTCGTATTGGGGGGGAGAGTGCGGCCCGCCCGTAGGATCCTTGGGCCAAGGCCCCCAGGCCGTAGTAGACTCGGCCCGTTCAGGCCCGGTCAAAATAGCCCGATCAATTGCCCCCATCTTCTGAGCTCTACCATTGTTAAGGTGGAGGTCGGGAGATGTAGTATAAGGGGGGAGAAGATGCTCCTTTTGTAAAATCGGTCCGGTTTGCTGAGCCGACTAGTGACAATAAGTTGTTGTGATTTGTTCGGTGGCGAGGGGAGTTGCCCCTCGGCTTACGGCCGACGAAGGAGATCCGCTCGGTGGCGAGGGGAGTTGCCCCTCGGCTTACGGCCGACGAATGAGATCCGCTCGGTGGCGAGGGGAGTTGCCCCTCGGCTTACGGCCGGCGAAGGAGATCCGCTCGGTGGCGAGGGGAGTTGCCCCTCGGCTTACGGCCGGTGAAGGAGTGATCGGCCTGCTGGGGGGTTGCCCCCAGCCCTTTGACCGATCTGTTCGTTCGGTTGCGAAGGGAGTTGCCCCTCGACTAATGGCCGACGAAGGAGACTCGTTCAGTTGCGGGGGGAGTCGCCCCTCGACTTACGGCCGACGAAGGAGATTCGTTCGGTGGCGAGGGGAGTTGCCCCTCGACTTACGGCCGACGAAGGAGATTTGTTCGGTGGCGAGGGGAGTCGCCCCTCGACTTACGGCCGACGAAGGAGATTCGTTCGGTGGCGAAGGGAGTCGCCCCTCGACTTACGGCCGACGAAGGAGATTCGTTCGGTGGCGAGGGGAGTCGCCCCTCGACTTACGGCCGACGAAGGAGATTCGTTCGGTGGCGAGGGGAGTCGCCCCTCGACTTACGGCCGACGAAGGAGATTCGTTCGGTGGCGAGGGGAGTTGCCCCTCGACTTACGGCCGACGAAGGAGATTCGTTCGGTGGCGAGGGGAGTTGCCCCTCGACTTACGGCCGACGAAGGAGATTCGTTCGGTGGCGAGGGGAGTTGCCCC
This sequence comes from Scilla litardierei, assembly GCA_030789695.1. Taxonomy (NCBI): domain Eukaryota; kingdom Viridiplantae; phylum Streptophyta; class Magnoliopsida; order Asparagales; family Asparagaceae; genus Scilla; species Scilla litardierei. The sequence goes on from JAULAV010004523.1 coordinate 130,173, forward strand.
TCGACTTACGGCCGAAGAAGAAGTGCAGACCTTGTGAATACTTTCGAAGATTCCATGGTGGCGCTATGCCACTACTTCGTCCAGCTTGGGTGGATGTAGGAGCTGTTCGGCAAGCAGGAACACATCAGCACGGTCGGTGGTGCTTCGGCCAGATCGACTCGGTCGCGGTCGGGGGGAGCGGTCTGGATGCTCGAACTCGGACGGTGGTGCTTCGGCCAGATCTGCTCGGCCACGGTCGGAGGATCGGTCTGGATGCTCGAACTTGGACGGTGGTACTTCGGCCAGATCGGCTCGGCCACGGTCGGAGGAGCGGTCTGGATGCTTGAACTCAGACGGCGGCGAGCATCTCCCCGGTCAGGCGACTCTTGAAGCCGAGAGGCTCAAGAACCTTAAGATGCCCCTTGAAGTGTTGATGATAGAGTGTCGTTTGGGAGAGCTTTGTACGGGTCCGCTTGGAAGGCGGAGGCTTTACCTCATCGCCTCGGTTTCTGTTCCGTTGCCGTTGGGTGAGCTTGGCGATGTATCCGGGCGCGCATCCTGGCAATTGCTTGAAGCTTCAAAGCGATTGGATCGATTGGTTCGGACGTCGTTGGATCCGACATTTAGTTGAGCTGATGAGCTCTGACGGGGCCGAATGTCAAACTACCTGAGGATGGCTTGATCAGATGGAACGCTCGAGAACGAGCACCGATGAAGCCTAGTTGCCTTACTCGGGTGCCGAACTCCCCCTGAGGGTGGAGAGATCGGATCGAAGGTTCAGAAATGAGCCCCGTAATCCCACGTGTCGTGAGGTCCAATTCTGCTGGGTCAATCTCTTCCTCCTGGTTCGAGATCAGGGGGACCTCAGAGATTGGCTTGTAGGCTTCGAAAAAGCTTCGAGCTCGGATTGGCCTCGAGCTCGGCTCGCTTGTGGATGCTCAAATGATTGGGCGACGGCAGTTAGGATGATGCTCTTCGATGGCGCTTCTTCGTCGAGGGTCTGTGCGTCGAGAAGCTGCGTTGGTCCACAGGAGGGGTTGATCCGGCGAGCTGTCGTCGGATGGACTCCGATTGATCAGGCGACTTCCAATCCAAAGATGTCTTGGATGAGCGCCGCTAGATCCGAAGTTTCGCTGTGTTTCATGGCCATATTGCTCGGCACGCTTAGTCGAAGGAGATCCGAGCGTGTTTGGTCGGATGCTGGGACTCGGCCTACTCGATGGAAGTTTGAGCTCGGCTTCGGGTCGAAGTGTTGGTCGATGGACAAGCGTTTGTTGACAACATTCAGCTTTGGATTGGGTTGCGTGTTCACCGATAACACACATCTTAGCTCGAACCAGCCTTTGGGCTTCATCGGACTCGTATGGAGCTTGATCGTTCTCGGGCGAAGCTCGGATGGGGTGCTTGGCGTCCGTACCTCTCTGACAAAGTTAGATGAAATTTGGATATGGGGCAGAGTTTGCTGTCAAGCCCGGCGGATGTAACTTCGAATATCTTCGAACCTCCCGTGACGGTGGCGTCTGTAGCAAAAGGCATAATGAACGCGACATAAGCGAGGTCGAGCATCACCGAGCCTCGCCTCGACGGTTGTGAGGGCGATAGAAGGCCATACAAGGTCCAACGAAGGCGGTCGAGCTCATACAGCCCAGGGCAGCTTTGGATTGGGCATCGATGAGGTTGGCTGAGGGGCGACGAGCTTGTATGACTCGCGACACTCATTTTGATGTCCTCGTACACGACTTTCGTCGACCCAAAACTGAGCGAAGTGGCAAAATTGAGGCGATCAGAACATGTGGTGGTGTTTCATGCCGATGACTGTGGCAGCTCTCTTGTTGTTTCCTCCGATCTTTTGTTCGGTGTCTTGGTATCAGGAGCTCTTCCGGAGATGATGCCACCGAAGGAGAAAATGAGTGGATCGGCCCAGGATCAACATCGCTCCTTAGATCCCAGCCATAGTAGAGCCTGGAGTATCTCTTTGATCTTGGTGGGATGAACTGAACTCTTGATTGAAGCAACATGGTAGGAATGTGCTTAGTTGATTTAGCTCAGATGTCACGGCAGCTAAGATCGAACCTCTCCGAGGCTCGACGAGATCAGTTGAGGTAAGCGGCTCAGATCGAGATCCAGCCAAGCACGATGAGCTCGGGCATGGCAGAAAACAGGGGCAGTAATTATTCAGAGTCGAGATTGTTCAATATTGCTTTTGTTGTTTACAAAAAGGGGACAGGAACAAACCTTATGGAAAACTGACATTGCTGGAACTCATATCGGGCGGAGGCGGACTGAAATCCCACAGTACGCCTGTTGATCTGTTCGGCAGGGAGAGGAGCTCGACAATATGTCCATCGTTAGTCCGACAGCCCGATCGAGGGAGGTTGCTCGAGGGTTCGGATGCTCGGTCGGAACTCGGACGATGGCAGCTGGCTGGGCTAAGTTTCCCTTTGATCTCCGAAAATCGCCAGCCGCTTCTTTCTTCAGGCCTTCATATGTCACTGCAGCTGATCCAACGCTTCCTCTGTTGGGAAATGGGTTGATCCGATTGGAGGGGATGATCGATCCCGCCTCCGGCTACTGTAATCGCCCTCTCCGATTGGCGATCAGTCGTGTCTTCTTGAACCCGGAGATGTCGGCACTGACCCTTGGTTGGTCTTCGAGAGATTTGGAAGCCGACGGTAGATGCCATCTGCCGTTGCTTTCCCTAGTGGTTGGGATCTCCGTCTCTGCCGAACCCAACCTTGATGAGTTCACCGTTTTTGCCGAGGGTGACGATGCTTTAGACCAAGAGGAGCTCTTTGGCAACCAACGGCGGGTTGGTCTATCGCCACAGCCGAGATCTTCGCCAAGCAGATCTCGTTGGATGTTTCGTTCAACCTCGGCAACAGCCAAGCAGATCTTCGTTCTCCGCAGGCCGTCCGACGCTTCTTTCTTCATCCGAGATGTCGCCAAGAGGATCTTCATCCTCCACAGGCCGTCCGATGCTTTGTTCTCCCCAGGCCTGCTCGTCAGATCTTGATTCTTTCGAGTTGGCCTCGTCAGATCCGAGCCTTCATCCTGAAAGTAATTCCACCTTCGGACCTCACCACAGGGCAGCATCGATGCTCGATTGGAGGTTCCGACCCTGTAAGTCGAGGTAATGGCGGAACTCCGTGATGAGAAGCAAGCTTCAGCGATTCTCACCGAACTCCAATGGTTTGTGGTTGAAGGGGTCAAGATCTCATCTTGACTGGCTCCACCGAATCCATGGCTCAGGCGGTCAAGCTTCTGGGAAGTCCACCGAACCCCCGGCCGTTCCATGCGTGGCCGAGATATGTTGAGAAGAGGTCGGCGGGCTTGGGGTTCGACGATTCGGAGGGGATGTTTTGGAGGATCGAGTCCAGCTGTTCTCGGAGGAGGTGCTCGCATGTGTTAGGGTTTCAACGAATAGACGAATGAGATCAATTCGGCAGATCAGTAGGAGGTGCGCATCCCGATGTCTTTTCAGGCCGTGCGAGTCGCCCACAGATGTTGGGATCGGATCTGAGTTTCCTCGGATCTGACCTCGACGGATCTGGTGAAGATTCTCCAGCTCGATCATTTCCTTCTGCCATGTCCTCTGTACCACTCTTGGAGAGTGCGATATGAAAGATCTCATCTTTGTTTGTAGAGAGAGGTCTTGGAAAGTGGAACGGATCATTGTCGGTGCGGTTGATGACGCAGGTGTTGACTCGTTCCCACAGATGGCGCCAGATTTTCAGAGTGTTTTCTCACTACAGTATCGTTGACCATGGACTGCCCGGTCAACGTGGTCAAGGGGCCGATTAGGGTCCCTTGGGTGCGTCGAGCGCGTGTAGACACGACGCGAATCGGAGATGTAGTCGACGCAGAGCACGTCAGCGGGGCCAGGTCTGGATCCTCGGCCTCTGGGGGCCGAGGGGAAGCCTCGGCCCTGTGTGAGGTGCTCGGCCTCGGACGGTCGGGCGACGAGGGGAAGATTCGGCACCTTGGCTTGACGCGCGACCGAAGCGGAGCTGAGGGGAAGCCTCGGCTCGGACGGGTGCGCTCGGCCTCGGTCGGTCGAATGAAGAGGGGTAGCCTCGGTCGTCTCGCTTGATGTGCGATCGGCGTGGAGCTGAGGGGAAGCCTCGGCACTTGGATCTAACGTCTTCTTTAGCGCGCCGAGGGGTAGCCTCGGCGGGACGATAAATTCCGGGATCGGTTGAAGGCGGAGTCGCTCGGTGAGAGACGTGCGGATCCTCGCGTCGGCTCTGCGAGGGGTAGCCTCGGCGGAGCGACGTCCTCGTCGTGGTGGAGGCGAACGGGCTCGGGGACGAGGGAACTCGGCTCCAGTTGGAAGGACGCTGAGGGGTAGCCTTAGCGTCGCTGCGTCTCCTGGACCTGAATAGACGAGGGAGCTCGTCCGGGGGGGTCGGACCTTGGTTCCGACCAATTCCCCTCCGATGCCTAAGTCAGAACAGATCTGTGTAGGAGCTCGGTGGGATCGAGTATGGCTCGCGGAGAGACCGATACCCGAGTCCTCAGGCCGAGCTTTGGAGGAAGAATATTATAGGTGGAAGAAGGAGTAATAGTGATAGTATACGATACCATGGTTGTCGATCGCAAAGATCCGGCCTCCTTCAAATGACGCCCGCCCCCCTCCTCATATAGACGAATCATGCTCATAATGTGCCATGACGTGACATCATGGCCGCCATTCATGGGGTCGTGCAAATGGGGAAGTGTTGACCCCCTCTAATTGCGCCCACTTGATGACGCCATGAAGGTGGAGTCATTGTCATGAGTGATTGCCATAATTGGCGGGCCATGAAGGCTGGAGTAATGGGCATTGCGGTTGCCATAATTGGCGGGCCATAATGGCGGGGGAGTGATGGCCATTAAGTCTGGCCATGAAGTCGAGCCTTGATGGCTAGATGGCCATTTAAGTCGGACCATCATTGGCAAGTTATGGCCATGAAGATGGTTGCCATGTCTTACGAGCCATGATGGCTAAAATGATGGCCGTTAAGTTAGGCCATCATTTCATCCACTATGAAAGTGGGTAATCTTTTTGGGCCTACGTATTGGGGGGAGAGTGCGGCCCGCCCGTAGGATCCTTGGGCCAAGGCCCCCAGGCCGTAGTAGACCCGGCCCGTTCAGGCCCGGTCAAAATAGCTCGATCAGGGGTGTTGTAGGATCCCATCATGCGATGACGGAGGATCGAAAGAGAGAAGAGACTTACGTTAGCGTATGCTTCGCTGTAATCTCTGAACTTCACCCTTGGATTCACCACAACGGTCGGTACTTCGTCACAGAGGATCGAAGCAGCGTTTCACCGTCTAAATCTCTACTTGGATGAAGAACTTTAATGGAAGGGAGAAGATGAAAGAAGATTGCCTTATGCAAACTTATGGCATGAAGGATTAGCCTAAAATGCCTTACCCTTGGGTCCTATTTATAGGCTTTAGGGGCAGTTATTGTAGGAAATAACTACATATAAGCTTATTAGCTTATATTAACACCCTTGCTTATCCTCTTCTTCATGCACTTATCAAGTGCCTTTATGCACGTATAATGTGACTTTTTACACTTATCGAGTGGACCTTTTCACACATGAAAAGGTTCCCTTTGCACATGCTTTCATGTACGCGACATCCGAGGTCCATAAACCCTTATACATCCCCTCATGTGTGTATACATGTCGTCCATATCCAACATCTCTCACTCACACTTGAGGGGATTGTAAGGAAACATCTTTTCCTTTAGTTCTTCTATTTATCATACTGAGAAATAGACCGTGTGACCGTCATGCGCATAGAGTCCGTTGTTGTGCACTTGTTAGAGATACACAACACTCCTTGGAGCGCAAAGTTGAGTAGATCAACGCATGTTTTACCCTAGATTATTTCTTCACATTTCTTATACTTTATATTCAACAATTGAATCCCATCTGGATTACAATTGGCTGGCCAGCTTTGAATCTCTAAAGTCCAAATGTGAATATGAAATTAATCTTCCTCTTCTTGCGATCCTTTCGATCTTGACTTGACTCGCTTTTCTAACATGCCCCGCCGGACCGAATCGACTATAGTCCATAAGCAACATGCTAAGATAGCGATCACCCAGTCAAATCTTAAGGAACCAATTAGAGTCCATAAGGGTAAGAAGTTGAAGACCCATGTGGTCTTTGGGTCTCACATAATAGTAAACACAATCACTATTCTAACCCAATGGTCAAATGCATACGTAGTATGAATACGTATTACAACATCACTCATTTCCCATGGAGCGTATGTCTTAATGATGTTGTAAGGATGATGATCAGACACCATAATGTCTGACTTTGAGTCCCTTTTACTACTCAGTAATTTCCTGGACCCACATCCCGCATAAGACAGATAAGATTTCAAAAAATCTTCTTAGATCTTTGTAAGAATCCATATGATGCAGATCTTATATACGACCATTTTGTTTAAGTCATGACTTTAAATCATCCGTCTGACGATTTTGATTTTAAACAGGTCTCATCTTTATCTTATCCGTCTGATAGAATAAAGGCGGTTGCTCATTGAGAGAGCCAACCTCAATCTGTCCGACATACTAAAAAATATAGCTGAGATTAAAAGAAATGTACACAAACATTTTCAAGAACCTCATATGCAATGTCAAAAAGAACTTATTCTTTTATTAAATTTGATCTTTCATAGACATGGTAATACATTGATACAACTCAGCTTTTACGCAATCCTTGAGATGATAAGTGTTTGTAAAACATATCTCTGGGGATCGCCTTCGTAAGCGGATCCGCTATCATCTCATGCATAGATATGTATCTAATGTCTACCTTCTTGTTCTTATCATAGTCTTTTGCAAATTTGTAGCGGATATCAATGTGTTTGGTCTTACAAGGGAATTTTGGATCTTTGACATAGGCTATAGATGCTTGACTGTCACTGTATATTGGTACAGTACCTGAGACACTTGCATCAATTAGCTTGTCTAAGAACTTCCTAAGCCAAACAGCTTCTTGGACCGCCATGCTAAATGCTACAAATTCGGCTTCCATAGTTGAAAGTGCGATGCAGGATTGCTTTTTGCTACTCCATGATATAGCACCAGATCCGAGTAGAAAAACATGTCCTGAGGTCGATCGTCACTCATCGAGATCACCCGCGCAATCAGCATAAGTGTAGCCTTCGAGCCTCAAGGCATTTCCTTAATAGCATGTAACGACCACTTATCGTTGTACGTTTTTCGTGCACGTGCTTTGGCCGTGCACGTGTTTGTTTTAGACGTTGTTCGTTTGTGAACACTTTCGTGTGTTATACCGTTGTGAACGTCTCTGAGAGTATTAAAAAGTGGCACTAATTTGGAACGACGTTTCTCGAGTCGTTTTCCCACAATTTAATCTTACTCGATGAGACGTGACGATTCTCACTTTTGACGGGAGACGTTTCTAATTTTAGTTTCGTCGTCCGATGTCGAAATTGAGATCCGTCTTCTTAGTTAGCTCACATTTGTCACCACGAGCACCACAATATTTATTTTATAATTTTTGGAGTTTATTTGACCACTTTTATAATTTTTACAAGTTTTATAATATTTTTTAATAATTTATTTTTAAATTAATTTCGGCCAAATAAAATTTATTTGAGTTTTAAACGTTTTAAAGAATTTTTGAGCCAATTTCCAGCTCATTTGGACCAGGTCAAACCCTTGGATAAGTCAGAATAGTTTAAATTCAAATTTCAAATCTTTTTGAACTTCTAATCCTATTAGATTTAGCCCTAGACCAAGTCAACCCACCTATACTATATAAGCAACCCTTAGCAAGTCCTATTTTCGCAAGAAATTAGCCCTAGCCTCTTCCAAACTCATTTTGGACGTTGCGACGAATCGTCGCAACGTTGCGACGTTCAGCCCCCGCACGACCGAAGAAAACCCCCGCAATCCCCCGCTCCGACCGAGGGCAAGCTCCGCATCCGCCCCGTCCGCACCGCTGCAGCAACCCCCGCCCCGTTCCCCCGCTTGACCGATGGATCCCCTCGGTCTGACCGAGAAGCACAGCCCGCATCGCTGCTTCTCCGCATCCCCGCTCCGCACCAAGCCCCCGCTCAGCGCCCGCACCGTTCACCCGCATCTCTCCGTACCCGACCGGCCCGCATCTCCGCATCGACCGCTGCTCCGCAACGTTGCAGCCGTTGCAACGTTGCAGCGTTGCGCTCCCCGCATCCAACCCGCACGACCGATGGCCTCCCCCGCTCCGACCGAGAGACCCAGCTTCCGCCCGCTGCTGCGACCGACCAATCGCTGTGCAGCACCCGTTCCCCAGTGTCTGACCGAGCCACACCCCCGCATTTGGCTGTGTACGACCGATGGCCAATCGTCGCAACCCCGCATCCGTCGCACCACTTGCCTCCGTGGGCCCCCAAGTTCTCCAGAGGTATTGTGGGTCCCCCAAAGGCCCCTAGGACTACTGTGGGCCCCACCTAGGTGCTTGCTCTTCAAGGATCCGTCGCGTACGACGTCGTCGCACGTCGTAGCCCGTCGTCGCACGTGCGAGCTTTGGAATCTGGAACCGTCGCTCCGGTTGAAGCTCTGAATTTTCCAGCGAGGAATATATTTTGGAATCAGGACTTGGAGCGCGTTCTATTATTCCAACTCCCGGTGTCGCTACCCGACGCCGGTGTAGCTTTCGCGTCATGTTGAGGTAACGTTTTGCACCCCTAGGACCCCCAACCCAATTGCATGCTAATCAAGACTAAAAATCAGTATTTTTAAAGTATTTTAAATGTTTTAAATTCACTAATCAAGATTAATAATATGGACTTTAGGCCGGTGGACTTGTGCACGTAGGATAATTGTGATTTTTGGACTCATTGGACGGTGTGCTCAGACGTCGAATTTACAGGCAAGTGAAACTTGCCAACTCTTGTGTAGGGCCATGTTTTTAGGCCACTTCCTTGTTCCTAGCGTAAAAGAGACTAGTCAGTGAAATGATAGCTGGCTAGACGCCTACTTGATCTAGTTTGACAACGAAACTAGATCCGTCACCTAATTGATCTAGCTTGACAACGAAGCTAAATCCAACCCTTTAAACTTGGTGTTCATGCATACTAAACTGTCACGTTTACTTTCCTTATCTGTACGCACTTTTAACTGACATGCATTGCATCTTACATGTCATCCATGCATTGATTGTTGCATCGTAGCACACGCTACATTACTTGTACTCCTTGAAAACTACTTCCGGGGGAAACGGGCCTCATGTGTTGGTCAAAAGCCAATGCCCGGGTTCCCTGGACCGGCTAGGTGCACCCCTACGCCATACTTGTTTACACACTTCCTGGCTCGTGGACCAGAAGCGGGCCTCATGTGTTGGCCAGAAACCAATGCCCGATACACGTGGAGGGGTAGGGATAAACGGTTACTTGAGCTAGGAGCTGGCCGTGCAGCCACTCTAGCCAAAAGGCGGAATCTCTGTGCACGAGGTGCTTACTTTCCTTGCCTTGTACTTGTCTTGTGAATGCCATGCCATGCTCGTACTGTACTTTACTTTACTTTACCTGTTGCACTCATACTTTAAACTGCCGTGTCATCGCATTCATACTAGAACTGCTAGGTTGCTTTACTTTTACCCACTTGTAGTTTCCTTGCACAAGTCTCCCAGACTTGCTGACATGTGCCCCTTGCTCTTTTGGGTGTCACATGTTAGACCTGAGCCAGAGATCGTTGCTGTGTACGTGATGAGTTGCTGACGCTGAGTCTGAGTCCATGATTGCCCAGGAGGATTTTGGTGGACACCGGTGACCATGCTTTGAGTTTTGTTGAGCTTTAGGCCTTTTGTTAGTTGTTGGTGCGTAGCACCGTTGTTTTGTACTTTATACCTTGTTGGCCATGTTTGGGCCTTTAAACTCTTTTCTTTTCAGCCTGGTGGCTTTTTCTGTGATGTTGAAACTTATTTTATGGATATTCTGAGATATCTCTTTTGTCTCATTTAAATATTATTATCTTTGTTTCGTTCGCGTTGCAAGGACCTGCAGTTTAAATTTGATCGACGCTTATCGGACTTGTAGCTTTGTAGCTTCAAGTCTAAGCGGACCTTCTCACGCTTCGCCTCCATATTTTTGGGAAGCGGGGCGTGACAGGTTTTGTTGGTGGCCCATGCAGGTCCAGTCTTGCAATTGCGAATTAACGGAACACCGATAATAACGGAATGTCCATTAAATAAATTGCAACATCCGAGTCATAAGCCCCGAGTCTAGTCATTTTCTTAGGACACTAGGTGATAAGAAGGCTTAGTTAGACGTCTGTGCTTGCTAGTTAGAGGCCCTGATTGTAGTTAGACCCCTTCTAGTAATTGATTCAATTGTCGTAGGAGTTACCCTAGTGGTCCTTGTTTACCCCTGACCATATTAGACTTCTAGAATCTCCTTTAGACGTTCGCTTTTGGGTTCATCGATTTCGGACCAAGCCGAACGCATTTCTTTACCGTCTAACCTTTAGAAGTCTTAGCGCCTAGTTCCTAATCTTTAGTTGGTCGACCGTAGGAGTTTCCGTAGACTTTTCTGATTCATAACCTAGGCGTATGAATGTTTTGATCATCCGACCAATTTCCTTACCTCGATTCACGAGATCGCCTCGTGACGATCGTCGTCCATTTTCGAACCTCTCCATTACGAACCTTGAAACTCTTGAAAGTATTTTTCGACTCCCTCCTTTTCCGAAGTTTAAAATTTTGATCCAAATTTCAATGCATGTATACTTATACTTCATACTTCTTCATTGATTTAAAATTTTTTTTTAAAAAAAAAGGTTTGTCGGAATTTTGAACTCTAGCTTATAATATTTTTCCCAGCCTATGTTTTCCGTACTTGTGTAAATGTGTCGTTCCTTCATATATTAACTTTATTCTGAACCGTACTTTTATTCTGCCCAGTTTGATTTATAATTTTCCCTCTTATTTATGCCATTTGAATAATACATCATGTTTACTTTTAATATACTTTTCAAGTCACATGGAATTTCAGATTTCAGCAAGTCGGTTTTTGCTCGACGTTCTCACTATTTCAGATTTTTGCAAAATTACTATTTTCATAATCTCTTCCTGCTCTAGACCCTCCCTGATTTGATTTTAAAGATTTGCTATTTGATCCTGATAATTCTTATGCTAAGTTACTACTATTTTCTTCCGCCCACCATACGCGCTTTTAGAAAAATTTCTAAACCAAATTGAATTTCAATTATTTTTATAACCGTGCCAGACTTGTTATGCTCATATATTAAGAACCTTGTGTAAATCGTTTTTTCATTTTCGGCAAACCCTGGTTCTCTAAAAGTAGTTTCAATTGAGTATTTTAAATTTTCCATAGCCTAAAAGTTTTGAAAGCATCTAATATGAGTTTAAATTCTTCCGTTACTTGATTTCATTATCGACCTTCCAAAACTTTTGACAACATATTATATTAAATTACTGACTTATAGATTTTCTAAACCATGTCCTTAATATTCGTGTAAATGATTTTACTCCTTTTAAAATGATTTTTAAAACCAATAGGCCATTTTTTATTATTTTAAATATTCGACTCAGATTTATTTTGAACAACTCGTTTTATCGATCCCCAAACATTTCTTCTCAGATGAGGATTTTAAAGTACAACCGTTTTCAATTTTGCGTATTTTAGCTTATGCTATTCACCCTACTTGCTTTTCTGTATCCTATTTAAGCATCTCCACATCTCCTTTTCCCTCAACCTAAACATCACCATTGAGTCAATGTTTCGTCTAACCAAGCTGTCTCCCTGTATTCGTCCTATCTGAACTCGTGCTTATCGATCTTTCCCTCGTCACGCTCTCGACCTCTCTTTATTGCTTAGGCCTTAGGGTCCTTCAATGTCTGGTCAACTCTTAGTTGTTAGTAAACCCTTGGACCTTGTGAGGTAGTCGTAGTGCACATACCCAAGTTATGAACGTGAGCTTGAATGAGTATAACCCCATAGTATATTAATGTTTGCCTATTGAGCGACCCATATATTATTACGTATGAGTATGTGCTCGTAAATCGATATATTTAGTGTTTAGACGTAAGTAGTTACGTTTCGTTGCATGAGTATATAGGTGATATACATATGGTAGTAGGATTATAGTTTTGATTGGTATTGCTTGCTTTTGCGGGATGTTGCATGTGTGCATACCGTGAGGTATACACGACTATTGCACATCTTAATTGTGTATGCGTGGATGTGTTAGTATGCTAATTATAGGTAGTAGGCTATAGTGTGAATATATATGTTACACGTGTGTGGCTATACGATGTATACGTATGCATGTATGAAGGAATGTATTATAAATATACGTGTGCTGATGTCTGTATTATTATTATGGTATATAGAATGATTGAACTACGTGAGTATTGCCTGACTAAATATTAAGTGTGATTGATTTATGGAATGTATGTGGTTGTATTGATAGACGTATAAATATTGGAATGGTATTGGTGTAGGTATGAATGCCGTGTTACGTATATAGAATATCCTGATGAGTGTATTGAGTCTCACTCAAGCTTGAGTGGGTAAACTCTAAGTATATTGAATGTATGTTTGTAGCTTGAATATGACGATGCTTGATGTATGTATAGTGATAGGAGTGTTTGTGCCTGGTTGTGCTACGCACATGATTGTGGGTCGCTACGCCAGTATATAGTTATAGGTGTTGGTCTTGTGGTATAGTTATTTACTAAGGACTTGTTGTGTGAACATATGTGTACTAGCTAAAACTAGGTGCATAGATGTGCTAGTAATATAATGGTATGATTGGTATGCGTAAATGAAATGTTAGCGTGTATGGGAGTGCACCATGCACGGGTAAGTATGTGCTTAGTTATAGGTATGGATGACTATGGTATATGTGGCGTGTCGTAAATATAGTTATAGGACCGAATGTGATGTGAATATACGGTGAAATTATTGCATGCATTTGTATGACTATATATTGTGAAATTATGGTAGTGGTGAGTGTATACTATATATGGTGAATTTGATTTAATAGTGGTATGGTGTGACTATATGTGTTGAGATGTTTTGTATTGGATGAATATTAGAGGGTAGTATACCCTTGATGTTTGTGCATAGGTAGCTACATATAGGTAGAGCAATGATTGTATTTGCTAGTATGAGATCATACCTATATGAGTATCTGAAATATTGTTTTGTGTTTAGGTAAGTAGTAGCAGTTATATAAGGGATGTATGTTTATATACCTGATTGAAATACATGTATGAAGTTGACGGACTATAATAGGTAAAAGTGTATACGTACGTGAATGTATATATATACGTGTGGTAATAATAATGTTCGACTACCTAGTGCATATATGAGCACTTGTAATGACTATACTTGGTTTGAAATACGATGTGACTTGATTTGGGGTAGTTATTAGAGCGACTGGATGTATTAGGAAGTCCGAGGACGGACTTTATTCTAAGGTGGGGAGGATGTAACGACCACTTATCGTTGTACATTTTTCGTGCACGTGCTTTGGCCGTGCACGTGTTTGTTTTAGACGTTGTTCGTTTGTGAACACTTTCGTGTGTTATACCGTTGTGAACGTCTCTGAGAGTATTAAAAAGTGGCACTAATTTGGAACGACGTTTCTCGAGTCGTTTTCCCACAATTTAATCTTACTCGATGAGACGTGACGATTCTCACTTTTGACGGGAGACGTTTCTAATTTTAGTTTCGTCGTCCGACGTCGAAATTGAGATCCGTCTTCTTAGTTAGCTCACATTTGTCACCACGAGCACCACAATATTTATTTTATAATTTTTGGAGTTTATTTGACCACTTTTATAATTTTTACAAGTTTTATAATATTTTTTAATAATTTATTTTTAAATTAATTTCGGCCAAATAAAATTTATTTGAGTTTTAAACGTTTTAAAGAATTTTTGAGCCAATTTCCAGCTCATTTGGACCAGGTCAAACCCTTGGATAAGTCAGAATAGTTTAAATTCAAATTTCAAATCTTTTTGAACTTCTAATCCTATTAGATTTAGCCCTAGACCAAGTCAACCCACCTATACTATATAAGCAACCCCTAGCAAGTCCTATTTTCGCAAGAAATTAGCCCTAGCCTCTTCCAAACTCATTTTGGACGTTGCGACGAATCGTCGCAACGTTGCGACGTTCAGCCCCCGCATGACCGAAGAAAACCCCCGCAATCCCCCGCTCCGACCGAGGGCAAGCTCCGCATCCGCCCCGTCCGCACCGCTGCAGCAACCCCCGCCCCGTTCCCCCGCTTGACCGATGGATCCCCTCGGTCTGACCGAGAAGCACAGCCCGCATCGCTGCTTCTCCGCATCCCCGCTCCGCACCAAGCCCCCGCTCAGCGCCCGCACCGTTCACCCGCATCTCTCCGTGCCCGACCGGCCCGCATCTCCGCATCGACCGCTGCTCCGCAACGTTGCAGCCGTTGCAACGTTGCAGCGTTGCGCTCCCCGCATCCAACCCGCACGACCGATGGCCTCCCCCGCTCCGACCGAGAGACCCAGCTTCCGCCCGCTGCTGCGACCGACCAATCGCTGTGCAGCACCCGTTCCCCAGTGTCTGACCGAGCCACACCCCCGCATTTGGCTGTGTACGACCGATGGCCAATCGTCGCAACCCCGCATCCGTCGCACCACTTGCCTCCGTGGGCCCCCAAGTTCTCCAGAGGTATTGTGGGTCCCCCAAAGGCCCCTAGGACTACTGTGGGCCCCACCTAGGTGCTTGCTCTTCAAGGATCCGTCGCGTACGATGTCGTCGCACGTCGTAGCCCGTCGTCGCACGTGCGAGCTTTGGAATCTGGAACCGTCGCTCCGGTTGAAGCTCTGAATTTTCCAGCGAGGAATATATTTTGGAATCAGGACTTGGAGCGCGTTCTATTATTCCAACCCCCGGTGTCGCTACCCGACGCCGGTGTAGCTTTCGCGTCGTGTTGAGGTAACGTTTTGCACCCCTAGGACCCCCAACCCAATTGCATGCTAATCAAGACTAAAAATCAGTATTTTTAAAGTATTTTAAATGTTTTAAATTCACTAATCAAGATTAATAATATGGACTTTAGGCCGGTGGACTTGTGCACGTAGGATAATTGTGATTTTTGGACTCATTGGACGGTGTGCTCAGACGTCGAATTTACAGGCAAGTGAAACTTGCCAACTCTTGTGTAGGGCCATGTTTTTAGGCCACTTCCTTGTTCCTAGCGTAAAAGAGACTAGTCAGTGAAATGATAGCTGGCTAGACGCCTACTTGATCTAGTTTGACAACGAAACTAGATCCGTCACCTAATTGATCTAGCTTGACAACGAAGCTAAATCCAACCCTTTAAACTTGGTGTTCATGCATACTAAACTGTCACGTTTACTTTCCTTATCTGTACGCACTTTTAACTGCCATGCATTGCATCTTACATGTCATCCATGCATTGATTGTTGCATCGTAGCACACGCTACATTACTAGTACTCCTTGAAAACTACTTCCGGGGGAAACGGGCCTCATGTGTTGGTCAAAAGCCAATGCCCGGGTTCCCTGGACCGGCTAGGTGCACCCCTACGCCATACTTGTTTACACACTTCCTGGCTCGTGGACCAGAAGCGGGCCTCATGTGTTGGCCAGAAACCAATGCCCGATACACGTGGAGGGGTAGGGATAAACGGTTACTTGAGCTAGGAGCTGGCCGTGCAGCCACTCTAGCCAAAAGGCGGAATCTCTGTGCACGAGGTGCTTACTTTCCTTGCCTTGTACTTGTCTTGTGAATGCCATGCCATGCTCGTACTGTACTTTACTTTACTTTACCTGTTGCACTCATACTTTAAACTGCCGTGTCATCGCATTCATACTAGAACTGCTAGGTTGCTTTACTTTTACCCACTTGTAGTTTCCTTGCACAAGTCTCCCAGACTTGCTGACATGTGCCCCTTGCTCTTTTGGGTGTCACATATTAGACCTGAGCCAGAGATCGTTGCTGTGTACGTGATGAGTTGCTGACGCTGAGTCTGAGTCCATGATTGCCCAGGAGGATTTTGGTGGACACCGGTGACCATGCTTTGAGTTTTGTTGAGCTTTAGGCCTTTTGTTAGTTGTTGGTGCGTAGCACCGTTGTTTTGTACTTTATACCTTGTTGGCCATGTTTGGGCCTTTAAACTCTTTTCTTTTCAGCCTGGTGGCTTTTTCTGTGATGTTGAAACTTATTTTATGGATATTCTGAGATATCTCTTTTGTCTCATTTAAATATTATTATCTTTGTTTCGTTCGCGTTGCAAGGACCTGCAGTTTAAATTTGATCGACGCTTATCGGACTTGCAGCTTTGTAGCTTCAAGTCTGAGCGGACCTTCTCACGCTTCGCCTCCATATTTTTGGGAAGCGGGGCGTGACATAGCATAAAGCGTAGTCCGCAGTACCTTTAAGATACCGCATTATCCTCTTAACCGCTTTCCAGTGTGTTTGCCCTGGATTGGATTGGTAACGACTTACCATTCCAACGGCAAAACAGATGTCCGGTCTTGTACATATCATAGCGTACATAAGACTACCAACTGCACTGGAATATGTAACTTTTTCCATAATTTCCTTTTCCTTTTGGTTTTTAGGACACATTTTCAGACATAAATTATCGCATTTGCTTATAGGAGTATCAATGGACTTACAGTCCTGCATATTAAAACGTTCTAGAACCTTCTTTATATAAGTCTCTTGTGAAAGAGAAAAAAGTTTCTTCGAACGATTCCTTAAAATCTTAACTCCAAGGATATATGCGGCTTCTCCCATGTCTTTCATCTCAAATACTGATGAAAGCCAAGCCTTGATATCCATCACAAAGCCCTTGTCATTTCCGGCTATTAAAATGTCATCTACATATAGAGACATAATAACATACTTACTTTTGATCCTCTTGATATATACACAGTTATCTTCATCAAGCATGGTAAAACCATTTGATAAGACAACTTCTTGAAATCGTATATACCATCGCCTCGAGGATTGTTTAAGACCATATATGGACTTACGAAGTTTACAAACCTTATGTTCGTTTCCTTCTTTTACAAACCCTGTAGGTTGTTCCATATAGATCTCCTCATCCAATTCTCCATTGAGAAAGGCAGTCTTTACATCCATTTGATGTAATTCGAGGTCTAAGCAAGCTACCAAAGCCAGAATCAAGCGAATCGAGGTAAAACAAACAACAGGTGAGAAGGTCTCTTCGTAGTCTATCCCTTCCTGTTGCGTGAAACCTTTCGTGACAAGGCGAGCTTTATATCTGTCTATAGAACCATCAGCCTTATGCTTGATCTTGAGAACCCATTTGTTCCCAATAGCTCTACGTCCTCTGGGTAAGTCAACCAAGTCCCAGACTCGGTTAATTTTCATGAA
The DNA here is from genome assembly GCA_030789695.1 of Scilla litardierei. NCBI lineage: Eukaryota > Viridiplantae > Streptophyta > Magnoliopsida > Asparagales > Asparagaceae > Scilla > Scilla litardierei. Next base: position 147,535 of record JAULAV010004523.1, read on the forward strand.
TTCTAATTCCTCCTTCATCGCTTCGATCCATTTGTCTTTTGCAGGGCAAGATACGGCCTGTTTGAAAGTAGCAGGCTCGTCATCTTCTTGTAGTAAAGTCATAAAGGTTTGTGGGAATTCATCCTCAAATCTTAGAGGAGCTAACCTTGTACGATTACTACGTCGCATTTGAGATTCTTCAAGTCCTTGTTGACTCGAAGTTGGATCAATTCTAATATTACTCCCACTTGGAATGTGATTAGAATTGCTCCCACTTGGATCATTATTTCTATATGGAATAGGATTCGCATCATTCGTATCATCCATTGGTGAAGGTTGAAACGTATTTCCGTCTTCACCAAGAATTCTCCCACTCGAATGAGGTAATCCTTCTTGATCATAAATCTCAAATAGAGATAAGTCCTGACTTATCTCGTCCTGTCTTGGAAACTCATTTTCCAA
>JAULAV010004524.1:0-21642 GCA_030789695.1 Scilla litardierei
TGGAGCTTCACGGCTTCAAGTTTGTGCGGACCTTCTCACGTCTCGACTCCACATTTTTGGGAAGCTGGGCGTGACAACTCTCCTCCACCTTCTCCCACACACGCCGTCCACCCAGCACAGCCTGCAGGCCCCGCACACCCCGCACAGCCTGCAGAGCCCGAACAGCCCGCACACCCCGCACAGCCTCTCCCTGCCGCTCCATAGCCACCACCTCCGGCTCCACTGATCGGGCCGCTGGGGATCACGTTTCGGAACGACGCACACCGCGTCGCTTTTGAGCGTATCTCCCAGCGCTCGATCGTACCCTCCAGGTTTGCACACCTTACCGACCTAGGACGCCTGGGGGTACTAGAGGGGATGCTCACGTTGTACGACAACGTGGGCTGGCGAGATTTCTTTCAGGTGTCGGCAGACACGTTTATCCGCCCGACACTTGAGGTGCTTAGTTCGATCGCCAGGACCGACGAGGGATGCTCGTTTCGGTTCATGGACTGGGAGTGCCAGGTCACTCTCGGCCAGCTGAGAGCCTTTTTCTCATGGCCCAATATCCCCGGGGCCGACCGAGGTTACGCACCCACCCATATCCCCCCACCTTCCTTCGACGCCTGTGCCTTCTGGGCCCGGATTATGGGTCTCCACGCTGCCTTTGACCCTAGTAGGGCCAAGGCCTCGGCCATTGTCCATCCCTGCCTCCATATTGCTCAGCGCCTTATGGCGACGACCTTTTTGGCCAGATATGAGCCGGGCATGATGTCTACGCCAGAGCTCTACATGCTCTACGCGATGACACGTCCCAGAGCTCTATCTAGGGATGGCGATGAGCTTGTCCCCGCCGTCGTGATTGATGTCACGGCTTGGTTTTTAGACCGTATCATTGTATCGGTGGGCGCTCACTCACCGATATGCTGCGGCGGCCTGATTACCTTGCTTGCCCTTATGACCGGCGAGGACTTCCCCGACGACCTGCGACGAGCACCGGGCCCCACTTCTCTGTCGATTGATGTTATGGCCCGGATGAAGATGCTTCGTCCGCACGGTGAGCGACACTGGGTCTGGTTACACGGCCCTTACGGTGCCGATTACATGATTCTCCCGAGCCCTGCTCGGACTCAGATTGCACCAGCCCATGTGGACTGGCTCCCTGCGATGGATGTTCTCATCCCAGCTGCTTACGTGCTCGAGGCCGAGGAGGCCGAGCAGGCCCCCGCTGCCCACGCTGCCCCCGCAGACCCTGTTGCCCCTACCGAGCCTGCTGCCGAGCCTGTTGACCCTGTGGCCCCTCAGCCTATCCCCGATGTTTCCGTCGCTACAGACACCTCTGTCGGTGTCGGGAGTACCTTAGCTGAGCCCACTTCCACCACTTCCACGGCTGTCACCACCACCACCGACCCTCTGTCTGCTGAGCCTGTTTCCTCTGCCCCACCCGAGCGCCCGCCGACCATAGTTGAGTGCGGAGAGCCCTCTTTTGCCACGGCCGTCGAGACCTCTGTCCACACCTCTGTCTCCACTGCTGCTGTGTTTTCCGAGAGTGTCGTGACGTCTGTCCACACTTCTGTGCCACAGACCTCTCTGGCCGCCTCGCTGCCACTTTTGTATTCTTCTTTCGTTGCTGCTACCTCCACTTCTCACCGCCCTGCCCAGCCTCACACTGAGGCCAGGCCCACACTCGCGAGTGCATCATCTTTTGTTCCCTTACCTGCTGAGCCCATCACCTACTCCACCAGAGTACGCCAGCCCAGACCTGCACAGCCCCGACCGGTGTGTCCCTCTGCACCACCTCCCCCTGACACAGTACTTCAGAGCATTCGTGCTCTTGAGGGGGCGGTGAGTGGCCTCAGAGGCGACCTTCGGACCCTGTCCGCCACCGTCACTGCGATGGCTGGCCGCTTCGACCTCCTCCCGCACATTCACTACTGTCTTACCCAGGTCCTGGAGCGTCTCCCCCGCGTACCCGTACCCACCCAGCAGGTTCCCACCCACACTTCCACCCACACTCAGCCTGCTACCTCTTCCACCCCCACACCCGCTCAGCAGCCTGTCCAGCCACCACCACCACTTCCGCCTCAGAACGGAGACGGTGCAGCGCCACCTTCTTAGGCACCCTTGATGCCATCGATTAGTCTTGCCGTTGTGCTGCCCGTTTCTGCTGGGTCCTGATGCATTTTTGTCCACCCCCCTCCCCTCACTTATTTTGGGATTCTTATTTTGACCATATCTTTATATATCTTTTTGGGGAGAGAGGGAGAGTTTTTGGTGCCACCTATATATCTGTATCACTCCTATCTTTGCATGCATCATGTCCGCATCATATTTTTCATTTCTTTATTTTTCTTTTCCCTTTTTTTCCTCATGCATGCATCCTCACTTGCCCCTCACATTTCTTGTCTCTCGGTGTGCCACACTTTGCACATTGAGGACACTGTGCCATTTAGCTTGGGGGAGTGAGTTCTCACGTTCTTTTTCGATTTGCCACCTTTTATTTTTAGTTTTTCACACCATTTTTCGCATTTGCACTTATTTTCATCATTTTTTCTTTTATTTTACCATGCATCACGTTTTTCTTATTTTTCTGTGTGCCGCATTGTAAATAGTTCTATTTTCCCTTTATCTTTATTTCTTTTTCATCTCATGCTAGAGATGACTTTTCTATGATGATGATGACGTGGATTTAGCTTACTCTATATGCATGCTATATTTGTCATGTCTTAGACTTTATTTCTGATATCATATGCTATGACTTGCCTTGCATCTAGAGATAGTAACCCACACTTTTTCCACATGAAAATGGATGAAATTTTATTATTAGCTGAGTCTGAATATTCATATGTATGCTATCACAGAAAACACACCAAGATTCACGCATTGAATGCTTATATCTGGAGTACTGATTTCTTTTCCCTATATCACTTCTATATGCATGAATTGTACATTTCACTTCAGGATGATTGAATGATGTTAGCTATGATGAAACTGGATTAGTTAGTTTTTTGTGATCGAAACTGAGTAGATTAGATTACCCTGCTGAAATTGTCGTGCATGTCTTATAGAGTGAACCGAGAGATATATTCATTTCTTTCTCCACAAATCTTGAACATCATTTCTCTACTTTAAAAATCATTGGTGAATCTCCCCTTAGCGATTCTATTATATGGCATTTCCCCCGCTATTCATTCATAGCTCCAAATTTCTTATTCTAAAAAAAGAGAGAAATATTCTTGTATATCATTATCTCTCTTTGAGTTGGGATCGTTGTGTATATATGCTATATATGAAAAAAAAACAAAAGAAAAAAAAGGGAAAAATCCTCAATAAAAGATCCCATCTCACTTTCTTTCTTTCTTCTTTCTTTTCATTGCTTTTGGAGCTATATAAAAATGGGGATGTGAATATTTTTTTATGCCACCATGCTTATAGATAAGCTTGGGGGAGGGAATCCATTGATGTGTGAGAGAGTGACTACTTGACGTTGCACGACAACCTAGGCTAAGTAATATTCTATACTCGGCGAGATTATTTTTAGCTTTACTAAATCCAGGAAGCTCAGCCTAGCATTCATGTCATGAAATCCATACTTTTCTATTCTCTCTATTCTATTGTGTGATACTCTTATACTCCTCATAGAAAGCATTCAATTGAAAAGTGTGTGATCTGCGATTTGTATACCGCTTTAAATGTTTCAGACGATGCTAATTCTAAAATTATTCCGTTTTTCGTGATTATATCGTTGTTCGTGGGTTTTCTATTTCTGTTTGCACTATTATACTATGATATCAAAATAAAATTCTTTGACATGTGTTTTTCATTCGGTGCATGCTATATGAGTAAGTGAAACCCACGTCCTGAGAAAATGATCTAGCAGCTTACCTCTTCGCTTCTTTCTTTCTACTTTATTTTTATTACGTTTTCATTCTTCTCCGTTTTCATTTTTCATTTTTTCGCCGTTTTTGTTTTCCGAATCCATCGGGTTCGCCTTTTACTTATCTTCCTCGAGGACGAGTAAGAGGCAAGCTTGGGGGATTTTGATCACTCCTTATTTTACACTTTTTTCCCGCATGTTTGCATGCCATTTAGATCGCCCAAATCATGTTTTTCACGATATATCGACGATATTGCGATGCTTTTCACGATTTGTTGTTTTTGTCGCATTACAGGTGATTTGGCGCGATTTGGAGTGATCTCGAGATGCGCGTACTCCAGAGGGTCACCGACGACCTCCCCAAGGGGTATTTCGCTGTTGGAGAGGAGCGGAAGAAGAATGGATGTCGCAGGAGCGACGAGGAGGCCAAAATAAGCTGATTGGGCATTTTTTGTGTCCCACTCGGCCGAGTGGAGGAGCCACTCAGCCGACCAGCGAGACACCGCTCGGCCGACCAGATCAGACACGATTTACATGTGCACTCGGCCGAGCGACGGAGACCACATCGGCCGAGTGACGACATCTCGTCCGCCCGAGTGGCGCCCAGACGAAGCTGTTCAACAATGTCCAACTTACTGTTTTTTCGGCTGCCTGAGCTTCAGAAGACCCACTCGGCCGAGTGGATAATCCCGTCCGCCCGAGTACTATGAAGCCATCGGCCGAGTGACGACAACTCACTCGGCCGAGCCGCCCCCGAAGTAGAGACCCCTGAAGGCCCCGACTTACTGGAAAATTACAGGGTTTCTCACTCGGCCGAGTGACTTTTGTCACTCGGCCGAGTGCGACGCGCTGCCTGTAGCGAAAATTGCGGAAAACAGGCAGCGCAGGGGTATTTTGGTCACAGTTTTTGGACGATTTTGGGGGCTATTTAACCCCTGTTTTTACCCTAGTTTGAGAGAGCTTTTCCCCTTAGATTTTTGCAGCTTTTTAGATCTACTTTTTAGCTTTATTCTTGAGATTGGAGAGAAGACAATTTTTGATTTTTGTTGGAATAATTGAAGAACTCCATTGGTTTGTCTTTCTCTACTCTAAAAATTCTATTTTTATTGCATATCTCAATATTGTGATGAATTCTATTGCTTATTTCATTGTTTATTTTTGTGATCTTGCTATGAATTGTGAGTAGTCGCCACGTCTTGGGGCGTGGGGATGAACCCTACAAGCCCAACTTCATATTTGTGATGAATTAGTAGAAATTTTGCTAGAATTGATATTTAGGGATTAGATTGGGATCAATTTATTACGGTTAGCTAGGAGTTCATATCGATTGAGATTTGCAAGAGATTGGATCCCAATTCGATAGGAAACCCTAGAAATCCGAATTGGGTTGGAATCGAATTTCCGTAGTATCGGTTTGCAAGAGATTGGACCGATACTAGGGTTTCCGGTTGCAATTCCGGGCCAATACCCGTTTGCAAGAGATTGGACGGGTAGGAACTATCCCAATCTAGATCGCGAGCCGAGTTTGCAAGAGATTGGGCTCGGTGCGCGATTGGACGATGATGTTGATCCTAATGCTAGTTTCCCTAGGCTAGGGTTTGCAAGAGATTGGACCCAAACCTAGGATAGCTATAGACCGGCAACAGCGCGAGAGCGTGAGCTTGGTTCTACATTCAGTTGCAACTAGTTCATCCAAAATCTTGTTCTAGCAATTTTGATACCGATGAACCACATTTATGAAATACGGTGAGTAGCGGGGATTCCCCATTCCCTAGATGTTCTTTATTTGATTTGATATTTCCGTACTTTGTCTGACGATTGTGACAGGATCGCCAAAGGCAAATCTCTCTTCTTAAATAGCCAGGTTGATTAGAACAAGCACGGTCATTCGTCCTCCCTGTGTTCGATATCCCGCTCGCCGCTATACCGTGCGCTTGCGGTAAAACTACAACCGTCGCTCCGGGTGTGTGTCCGGGGCGCGATCACCTAACTTGTTGCACTTGAAGCACTTGATCCTCTTCAAGTCTTTCTTCTTGTGCCATTTCTTGTTCCCACCCTTCTGTTTATGTTTCTTGGTAGACACTGGTTGCTTTTGCTGGTCATGAGCAAACTTCGAGTGATGTTTACATTTCTTTCCCCCGTGTGAGGAACTAGCAACCATGTGCACTTCTGCACTTGGCTTGGCGGCCGCAAGCCGCTCTTCCTCTAACTCGAGGTGCTTAGAAACATCGCTGAAATTCTTGATGCTCTCATTATGAGTGAGATGCATCTTCATTTGTTCCCATTCGATTGGTAAGTAACGTATGATCGCTTGGATTTGTTGCTCATCAGTGAGCACATGACATGCATCCTTTAACTCTGAAATAAGATTCGCCATGTGTCGCAGATGCATTCCCATGGAATGATCTCGACGCTTTTTGTACGAATCGAATCTTATAGTTAAAGAGCGAAGTTTGGTCACCGAGGTGCCACCAAACTTCTCCTCTAGCTTGGACCATATGTCCATAGCTAGGTCATATTCTCGGAAGATTCGCATTATGTCGTCGGCCATACTTGACAACAACGTTATGCGAGCAATCTAGTTTTTCCGAGACCAAGCATCAAAAGCTTCCTTGTCTCTTCTGTGTTGGGCCGTAGTGCCTAACTCAGGTTCAATCATTATGTTCTTCAGAGTTTCGAGCACATCTTGCTCCTCTAGAACATATTGTATATTCATGGACCATAGTTTGTAATTATCGCCGTTGAGTTTTTCACCTTTGTTTAACTCAGCGACGATGTTCTTAGAAGCAGAAGACATTTTAGTTTTAAAATGCTGCGAAAGACATAAACAAGTTTGATCAAAAACATTGCATAAAGTTTTCATTTGATAAGTTACTTTCGAAAAATATTGAAGATGTTGCTCTAGAATCGGAAAGGTCATTACGATGCCAATCACCATCTAGAACAACTTTCAATATTTCCCCATCACTTATCAAACAATAGTACTATTATAGTACTTGCAGCGGAAAAGCGTTTTTGATAAAATGTATTTTGAAAACGTATTTTGCAAACGTATTTTGCAGCGGGAGGTAGTGACCTGCCCCGGCCATTGCCGAGGTCAAGCCGAGGCCGTGACAAGGACGAATTCTCCCCCTTGTAGGGATCCAGGCCCTCCCCCCTGCAGGGGGTTTCGTCGTAGGTAACAGCCGCCGGCACCGTAGGGACCGGCCATGCAGGTGGCCAGGGCCGAGACGGCCCGCACCGTAGGGCTCCTCGGCCTGGCCCTGGCCACGGCCAGGGCCTGGCCCTGGCCTCGGCCCGGGCCGGCCTGGCCCTGGCAGAGGCCAGGGTGCCTCTGCCCTGGCCTCTGCCAGGGCCGGTATTGGCCCTGGCAGAGGCCAGGTCTGGCCATGGCCCTGGCAGAGAGGCCAGGGCAGCCTCTGGCCCTGGCTGAGGCCAGGGCAGTCTCTGCCCTGGCCGGCCAGGGCCTGCCCTGGCCCTGGCCTCTGCCAGGGCCTGCCCTGGCCCTGGCAGAGAGGCCAGTCGGTAGTTTACTATATCTTACTGCCAGTCGGCCCGATATTATGTTTGACGTATGTGTATGTGCCCGTTATCAGTCTCAACCTAAGGAATCTCACTTAGTAGCGGTAAAACGTATTTTCCGTTATTTAAGTTACACACTCGAATTCAGATTACTTTATCCAAAGTCTAGCACATATGAGTTAATCTCATATAGTGACGCAGATTATGCGGGATGCAAATCCGACAGGAAAAGTACTAGTGGCACTTGCCATTTTATAGGAAATTCTCTTGTCTCTTGGTTTTCCAAGAAGCAAAATTCTGTATCACTTTCAACCACCGAGGTGGAATATATTGCCGCCAGTGCTGCGTGTGCTCAGGTTCTTTGGATGAGACACACTCTTAAAGACTTTGGTATAAACTGTGATACTTGCCCTATCATGGTGGACAACCAAAGTGCAATATGTCTCTCTAAGAATCCGGTACACCATTCTCGTTCTAAACACATAGATGTCTGTCACCATTTCCTAGATGATCATGTTGCTAAAAAGGACATCATTTTAGTGTACGTTGAAACCCAGAAGCAAATCGCCGATATTTTCACGAAACCACTCAAGGAAGACTCCTTTGTGTGGTTACGTCGAGAATTGGGGATTATGGGTGAATCCGAGATTTAGGATTCATATTTTTTCAATAATCTTGCATGATAATATATATGATCATGCTAGATTTGTTGGGATTTTCTGGATTTTTGGTTGAATTTTCGGAATTTATGCTCGAATTATTCATGAACGTCGTATTTAAGATTTTCGATTTTTATGGGATAGTATAATGATGTGTGAGAGTATTTCGATGTATCGTCCAAGTGCACTTAGGAGAGAACTCAAAATTTCGACATTTCAAATTTTTGGACTCTTTTAGTCGGTCCTAGTTCATTGGCTGACCGACTAGATTGAGTTCTAGTCGGTCAGTGAATGAACTCAGACCGACTAACTCATGCTCTAAATTTGGCTTTAGTTACTATTTGCACTTAGTCGGTTCATGTTCATTGGCCGACCGACTAGATTTCATTCTAGTCGGTCAGCATTTGAACTGTGACCGACTAAATGCGTTAGGGCACATTGGTCTTTTCATTTTTCTGTCGACTTAAACTCCTTGGCACCGATTAGATCTCACTCTAATCGGTGCAATCTCTCCTCTCAAACCCCCTAACCCCCGCAACCCCTTCGTCTCCTCTCCTCCTCCGCCGTGTGCCGCCACTTCTGGCCGCCGTACGTCGTCGCCGATCTCTCCCCTACCTCCAGTCGACCTAGGTATCACTTTCTCTCTGTGTTTTAGGGTTTCATTCTAGGTCTATCATTGACTTCCGTCGATCTAGGGTTTGTATTAGGGTTTCTTCGTTCAATTTTGTGTCGATCTCGTGCGTTGGTTGTGTTGTCTCGTCTCGAGTATGGCGAAGACGCGTATACCCATCCGTCCCTCTAGTCCGTCTCCCATGACCGTTGAGTCTCCTCCTACGGACCCCCCTCAATCCAAACACCGTGCCAAATCGACTCATCCATCCTCCTCTTCGCCTCCTCTTAAGAAGAAGAGGACGTCAACTACGAAGCCTAGAGCCCGATCTTCTCAACCCAAGCCTAAGAAGCAGACTGTGTCTCTAGCCTCATTCCATGCTCCCACTCCTCCCGATGACTCTAACATAGAGTATATTCCCAAGTCTGAGCCTATCGATAAGGCTCCTACTCCTCCTCGATCTAGCTCTCGTCCGTCTAAGGGGAAGGCTCACATGCCTTTGGGCGGTGTCGATATATCGTTGTGTCGCGATGACCCGTTGTGTCTCGCGGCTTACAACCGTATTGAGCACTGTCCATTGATATTGGAACACTTCGTTCAGTTCTCAGACTACCCACATCTCGCCGATCTTCTTTCCTATAGCGGCCTATTAGATTATCTTCGCCATGACCCCAAGGCGAACCCTCACCCCTACCCCTGACTCGTCAAATTATTTTATGCAAATCGAGTCCGTGGTGAGTATGATGACACCCACTCCATTGAGTCCACTGTCTTGGGAACACGTATTGTCCTCACTGCAGAGATTTTAGGGGAGTTGATTGGTGTCTCATTCTCTGGCCTGCTTCCTGCTGATATCTCCGTGGATAATATCCACGATCTTGACCAGGCGATGCTTTCTGAGATGTTTCATGTCATCCCTCCTGCCATGATTGGCGTTCCCTCCAAATCATTTCAGCCGAACGCTTGGGTCCTCAATCTTATCCTGAAGTCGTGCCTCCTTCCGAAGTACGGCTCTTCTAGCTTGCCCTCCCAGCCGTTCCTCAAGCTGATCTATGCTCTTTTCATGGGGAGCGAGATCAAGTGGGCTCGTATTATCTTAGATAAGATGAACTCTTTTGAATGCATCCGAAATTCCACCAAATCAGCTCACATGCCTTATCCTTGCCTTTTGACCCTCATTTTTCGTCACTTCGGGGTCCCTCTCCCTCCCGATGATCAGCGTCCTCTGGGTCCTCCTCTGAATGCGACGGCCGTCAAGAAGTCTCTTGCGGCATTACGTCACGTTCAGAGGACTACCTCTTCTGCCATCGAGGGTACCTCTTCTGCTGCTCCTCCTCCTGCTCCTACACTCGCTGAGTTTGCAGTTTCTCTGAGACATGTGGAGTCTCGTGTTTCTCGTTCTGAGGAGATGCTAGCTCGCATCTGCTCTCACTTAGGCATTGAGGTTCCTTCGTCAGTTTCTAACGATGAGGAAATGGATGAGGCTGAGCTCTAGGAGCTTGTTGGATCTCCTGTTCGTTCGTCTGCTGCTGCTGCTTCTGCTGGTGCTCTCGAGAGCATACCTACTGCCATCATTCATTCTGTGGATACTTCTACTGGTGCTCCCGAGACCACTCCTGTTGCGACTCTCCCTTCAGATGACACTCCAGTCGACCCTGTGACCACCACCCCTTCTGCAGAGCCTGCTGCTGCTGCTGATCCTCCCTCTGCCTCCTGAGCTTGCGTTGGAGGACTCTCCCTTGTGCACTTTGGATGATATATTTAGTCGTGAGAGAGAGGGGTAGGATAGTTGGTGGTTATGGATTTTTGATATTTTTGGATGTTTTGATGATACACTTTTTGTTGTATGTTCTTTTTTGATGTCTGTTGAGACATATGTTGTATGTGTGCACCGATCTTTCGATCGTTTTTATGTATGTTGGCAGATGTATACATTTTGTTGTACCATGTTATATATATATACATCGTGTTGACATTTACTTCTGTGTGCACATTATATATCTTTTTGTCTCTGATGTTGACTTCGTCGCTCGACGACTATCTTGATTTAATAGATTTCATTCTATGAAAACATAGAATTGTTTTCCATGCACTTAATTCATCAAGAATGTTGATATTGGAGAGTATGTTCCATAACTCAATACGTGAAATTGATTTGATTTTTGATGATTTTATTTTTCGATTATCGATTATGGTCTTGTTGGCACGTTTTGATCTACTTCGTATTTTACTTTGGTGTCATTTGGACCGTGGTCATATTCTTCGACTCCCGTGCTTTTATTTGTAGCCATTGTTGTTGCCGTTGATCTTCTCCCACTCTTTTTGCTAATGCCAAAGGGGGAGAGAATTAATAATGACGATGTGCTAAATGATAATTTAAAGCAATTTTCCGTAAATCTAATTTGATATGTTAGATTCAGGGGGAGTTAAGATATAAAAATGGATTTCAAATTCGATATCTCAATAATTGGATTCACATTTTATTCTTTCCTCGTCTGCTTGATGCGTATGATTATTATTTAATACGGAACTAACGTGTCATCAATGCAGGGGGAGTAAGTAAATTTCATTTGAATCATTATTTTTTATTATTATTTATGTTGGTTTGTCATCACCAAAAAGGGGGAGAATGTTGAGTATTGATTCCCTGGATTTGGTTTTAATGATGAACAAACATAAATATCGTGAACTAACTCTGTGTGAGCGCAGTTATGGAGATCGTCGCCAAATTTCTATGAACATCAAAAGCGACATCTCAAGACTTCTCAAAGCACGTGATCGTGTGCCTGAAGCCTCGTTGAAGTTCAAGGACCATTATTAAAGTCAAGAGATTCGGAATGAAGCTTTTGAAGACGGTTCGTCAAGTTTTATTTATAGTCTTCTAGCTTCTTTTCGTAGAATGTTAAGCCTTGAGTAGGTCTTACATGTTTATCTTCTTAACGCTCATATCTTAGAGCTAGGATTATCTTAGAAGCCCATACAAACTTTCCCGAAGCTTCGCGCTTCATTTCGCGGCTTCTGGTGCATCTTAGTTGGTTCAAGAAGAAGAACCAACCGACTAGATTGTCATCTAGTCGGTCGGCAATCCTTCTTGAACCAACTAGGTCTCCTTGCTCAATTCAGCCTAGACACTGTTTATCAATTAGTCGGTCCAAGAAGGTTCACCGACCGACTAGTTGTCAAACTAGTCGGTTTGGAATCCTTCTTAGACCGACTAGTTAAGCTTTCATTTTTCAGCCTGAGTTACTGTTTACAGTTAGTCGGTCCAAGAACAACTGTCGACCGACTAGTTGTGAAACTAGTCGGTTGGAATTTGTTCTTAGACCGACTAGTGCTATTTGTATTCAGCCTATTTGATTTCAACTCTTAGTCGGTCAAAGAACACTCACTGACCGACTAGTTGTGAAACTAGTCGGTTGGAAAGTCTTCTTAGACCGACTAGTTCTATATTCCCTGAACTATCTTTATTGGTTGTGAAGCTGTTAGTCGGTCCATGTTGAATCACCGACCGACTAGTTGTGAATCTAGTCGGTCAGTGATTCTTCTTAGACCGATTAGACTGCTTCAGAAATAGATCCGTTGGAGCATTAAATACACGAATTCTCTCTCTCTCTCTCTCTCTCTCTCTCTCTCTCTCTCTCTCTCTCTCTCTCTCTCTCTCTCTCTCTCTCTCTCTCTCTCTCTCTCTTCTCTATCCTATTTAATCTTGAGATGCATCTTCATAGCATTCAAGGCTGATATTAATTGCATTTTTAGAGAATCAAAGAGAAGCATTTATTCTCATTTTCCAAGCTTTCATTTCTCACAAGAATCTCTCATCACTCTTATTCCTCAAGAGAGATTCTCATTGATTGTGAGCCACTCAAGCCAAGAGCTTGATTCAAGGTCACCAACTCCACCCTAGGCTTCTATTGCTGGTCAACTTCTTGGAGCTAGGGTTTGGTGCCTTCTTCTCCATCAAAATCTTCCATGCCCTAAAATCGTAAGTTTACTCAAGGCATATGATTTTGTTGGTAAGCATTTCTTATTTCATTTACTTTGATATTGCAAGTTTTACTCTCGTTTATGAGAGTTGTGTGTGATCTCGGTTTGTGGGAGTCACATTTTCATTTGTGTATGATTTGATCTTGTAGAGGTTTTCTACAAGAATTTCATAGTGCAAATTTGAGTTAGAAGTTTCTAACTCAAGTAGCCGGAGGGGATCCGGGTGTTTGGGACGTAGGATCACCGGAAACAAGTCGGGGAGACTTGGGTGGATCCGAACCCGTTATATCGTTTGTTTGCGATTGTCTTCTATTGTTGTCTATTTTCATTTCCGCATTGTTGGTTGAGTTTGCAAGATAATTAGGAATTATACTCTTGATTATTTTAAAGTACTATTCACCCCCCTCTAGTACTTGTGCAGTAGCTATCAGGGCATTACATGGGGGTGGGTACTTGCATGTGTGTGTGTGTGTGGGGTGCTTGCATGCGGGTGCGCGCGCGCGCGTAGGTGGGTGAGGTGTGTGTGCTTGCATGGGGGGTGTGCATGCATGGGTGGGGTGGGTTGTGTGCATGGGGGGTGTGTGTGCGCATTGGTGGATGGGTATGTGCATGGAGTGTGGGTGCTTGCATGGGCACACACTCCACACACACACCCCACCCACCCACACAACCCACCCACCCCACGCGCGCACACACACACACCCCCCCGCCCCATAAACACACCCACCCACCCCATGCACACATACCCCATGCACACACACCCCCCCCACGCACGCACCCACCCACCCCACGCACACCCACTCATCCACCCAAGCACACACACCCACGCACACAACCCACCCACCTATGCGCACACCCCCCAACACACACACACACCCCCCCCACACACAACCCACCCACCCTACGCACAAACGCACACACACCCACACACCCACACACCCACCCCATGCACCATCCCACCCGAGAGAGAGAGAGAGAGAGAGAGAGAGAGAGAGAGAGAGAGAATCGGTAGAGAGAGATTCAGTGTAGAGAGAGAAAGAGAGAGAGAATCTCTAGAGAGAGATAGAGGAGAGAGAATCAGTAGAGAGAGATAGAGAGAGAATCAGTAGAGAGAGAGAGAGAATTGGGGAGAGAGAGATTCGGTGTAGAGAGAGAAAGAGAGAGAATCAGTAGAGAGAGGAGAGAGAATCAGTAGAGAGAGATATATATATATATAGAAGAGAAATGAGAGGAGGGGCAAAATGGTCCAATTTAACACCGTCAGCCCATTTTCCGCCACAGGGTATCAATTTGTCACAAAATAAACCTCAGGGTATTTACGTAAAAATGGCCCAAACGTGAAGGTATTTTTATGCAATTAACCCATTAAGTTATTAAAATGTTCGTTCACAGTCTTATATATAACATTCTCATCAGAGAGGAGACTCGCCCATTCTATTTTTCATATATTCTATCACTCCTATGTTAATTTGAGTGTCGGAGGAACCGAATCAGGGTTTTGCACCTCGTGTCTCGCTTGCTAACACTTTTGCTGATTATGAAATGCAGATTACATGGCAAGTAAGATGAATGCTTATCCTTCCCATCCAGTTCCATATGCCCACTACGTTATCATTCAGTTCCATATGCCCACTATGTTATCAATATTTAAAAAGATATGGATAACTTAATTGACTAAAATTAGCAAATTAGACCTACATTACAAAGGGCTATGTTTGAAATGGAAGGTGTTGAGTCATCGGGCCGACACTCGAAACGACTCGTCTGACGGTGACTAAGGTCCGCAGAGCCCACGAAAGAAGCCTGATACCGACTCGGTCAAGTCCCATCTACCAACCGCCTGTTGGACTCCCACCAATTGATCGTGGGATTAAAGGCAGGCTCATAAACAGCGGGAACGTGGGCTACTGTTACCCCTATTAAAGAGGGAGATCATGGCACCTTAATTTGTGACCGTTATCCTCCCAACTTCACTGAAAAGATCTGGGAGGTCTATAAATACAGGAGGTTCCAACTCCCAAGGTACGAGATGTAATACATAGACTCTACATATTTCATCTTACATTTCTTCCACAAAAGAGCTTGCGACGTCAGATCTGAGACGAACCTCCTTGGGTCGATCTTAGCTGCTCCCAGCTCACTCTCACTCTCTCTTGAGTTCCATTCTAACTTAAGCATCAGAGGAGATGTGGGTCGGGACCTAGATCCGACCCCCTTGATGCTTCCTTGTGGTGCAGATCGACGGGTCTCGATCCTACGTGAGGGTCGCTCCTGAGCTTCTTAACCTTGATCGATCGACATACGTACCGCTCGAGGGTCGATCGAGCATCGCAAGTCAACTACCATCCAACAACAACCCTGGTTCTTCCAACCTAGGGTCCCACCCATCCGGCTGACGAGGCTCCATCTCAGTAGGAAAGGATCCACGTCAGCAACTCAATTGTTTTGGTCATTTTTGGCCTTAACAGTTTGGCGCCATCTGTGGAAAACATTAACCAGCTCGACATCCCAAAGCAACCAATAAGCTATGTCGGCTGGACCCAGTAACATCGGATCGAACTAAGGTCTGAATGAGAAACAAAAAGCGAATAGTGTCCAGGTGGAGGATGTCTCAAATTCTACATCCTCATCCAAGCGACCCAGGAGGGGCACCAAAGTGCCTAAGGTGTCCCAAGAGCAATTCGATCAATTTGCAGAGCGGGTCGACAAGAGTCTCAGCATTTTGGCGACTCGGATATGTCAAAACATGGGAGATCCACCACTTACAAATGAGCACTACCGCCTCCAATTCCAACCCTGACACCGACAAGAGGCGCGGCCATGCTTAGGGATCCGAGAGATCCGAGAGTGGATCGACAAGAGATAACCCCACACAATACAACCCCCACATCTTACAAATATGGCAAAAGGGGGAATGACAATCGTACCTTTGGTTTCCAGGGAGGACACATTCCCTCTAACTATAAGGAAGCGACTTTCAACATCATGGATCATGTAATATATGGGGTCTCCCCAGGTTACAACCTTCTCAATTTTGCAGGTGGACATGGGAGGAGAGAGGAGATCCTAAACCGATCCTCAGAAGCTACATACGTGCAAGACGGGGATGGGTGATCCCTACTTATCCCGTCCGCACTTCAGCAGACCCCATTGAAGGAGAACATCATGTCTGCTCTTTTTCTTCCGAAGTTCAAACTCCCTGCCTTACTGACATATGATGGCAGATGCAACCCGTGGTCGTACATCCGCAAGTATTTAAACGTGATGCTGCTTCATGGGGCCGATGAGCCATACCCCTGCTGAGCTTTCCACATTACCCTATTCAAGAGGGCAGAGGGCTGGTACGAACGATTACCCGATAGCTGTATCGGGTCATTCGATGAATTGGCCGATTTTTTTTGCAGGCAATTTGTCGCGAGTCAACTTCCCAAGAGAAAGTCCTTCAACCTCTTTATCTTCAAATAGAAGGATAAGGTACCAATCCGATCCTTCGTCCAGCGATTCAACGATGAAAGACTCGAAGTAGAGGACACACCGGATGTGACAGTCAATGCAGCCTTCACTCAAGCGGTGCGAAGCAAACACTTGCAGAGGGCGCTCCACCAGTTCCCACCTAACAGCCTCACGGAGCTGTTCAATATAACAGATCGGTTCGCCATCTTTGAAGAAGCGAAGGAACCGACTGAAATTAGCAAATAGTGAATAGTGAGCTGGGAGCAGCTAAGATCGACCCAAGGAGGTTCGATCAATCATCTCTCGCAGGACATTGGCAAACACGTTATAGAGCTGCTTGGAGTTGTGTTGCTGGGGTCCAATTTAGCTTTTGGAGAAAAATTACTCGCTGAGGAGCGCAATGAGCAAATTGAACAACTTCCTCCACAATTAAAGATTCGGGATCCGCCATTTGATCACGGTGTGTTCTTTCCAGTAGTGTAGATTTTATATGCTTTCTAGGTTGCTTGCTTGAATAAACTCGTACCCCTTTCGACATTGAGGTCAATGTCCATTTTTAGTTGGGGGGTGTGTATGAGACCTTAGGATTTTTTTTGAGAAGAATAAATCACCAAATCTCATCATTTTAAACTCCTTCACATGCCTCAAATACGGATGATTATGCATTAATTGAGTTCTAAAAATTGTTTATGGCTTGAGTTAATTATTTTTCCTTCATGGAATTACCGTTAATATGCGGTTCATGAAAATTTTCAATTGCCTTGATTAATATCTTGAAATAGTTTGAATTTATTTCATGCATGCTAATGTGATGAAAAAGCTTAAGTATACACGATTTATTAGAAAAGTCTTCAAGTTGAAGAGGAATTTGGCCATTGGTACTAATGTTTATATTCATATTGATGGGTGTTGAGTTGCTCACAAAGAAAAAAGAACAGAAAAGAAAAAAAACGAATGAAAAATTGAATGAAGAAAAATGAATGAATAAGTATGTCACTAATAAATAACTTGGTTAGCTCGAGTAGTACAGTCCGAGGGGTCCTTTTTGGCCTAATGCCCTATTATCGTCTGATTTGGGAGCCATTGACCGGAACCTCACTCATTTGATGGAGCGATCCAAGTTATACATTTTTCTGTGAATGTTGCTTGATGCGCGTTACGCAGAACTAATAAAAGAAAATAAGTGGCGAATAAACTAAGCAACCTCAATACCCATGACTTGAACGATCTTTTTGAGATGCCAATTCCTTGGAAACAAGAAAACTAGAGAAAAACGACGTGTTATACTTTCGCTTGCGCAAAACAATGCTTGCATGTCATTTATTCAAACTAAATTAGAGAAAATATCATGTGATTGATTTTGTTCATGGATGATGTATATTGATAGTCTAGATCATGTTGGAAAGCGCATTATTGAGCCATGCCATGAGCGATTGAAAGAACTTATTGTTTTATTAATCATCCGTATTAATCGCTCTTTTTGCTAGAGACTAGCAAATCGCTAGTTGGGGGTGTGATTCAGGTTCAATATTACATATTTAACCCCCCATTTAGCCCTATTTTGTGCTCATGTGATGCTATATTGTTCTCTAATACATACGTATTTTCTACACAATTATTTATTAGAGAAAACACCTTATTTGAGCACAAAACAGCAATTAATGGAGTATTTCTGCATGTTTTATATTTTTCCTAGCTTGGTCTCGATCTCACGATTCCAACGACTATTTATTTGTATTTTTCTGAGATCTGTGCTAATTACTATGAATTTTTGAATGCAGAATACCATTTAATTGGGGAAATACGGTGGAAATACATTGAAAATACACAAATACTGTCGCCGCACGAAGTTTGGCACGCCACGCGGCACGATCTCAGCGCTCCCAGCGAGCATCGGACGGCAGCTACAGCAATGAAGAAGTGGCCGCTTCCTAGCCGTCGATCATCGATCAAACGGCTCATACTCACGCTGGAACGAAGCAGCGGAGCGCTTTTCTTGGGGACACACGGCGATCATCGGGCCTATCCCCGCCACATTCGACGGTCCTGAATCGCCCCGCCTCGCGAAATCGGAGGAGCGACGTGGCCGTATCAAGAGCGCTGATTTTCGATCGAACGGCTGTTGAATCGTTCCTTCGAAGCAGCGAAGCGGGTCGAAACGTACGACGCAGATCCGAGATCGGACGGCTGATATTCACCCCGCCTAAAACCGCCCAAGATCCAACGGCCCAACAAATGCAGCGGCAGCGGCGAATAATCGACGAAAAAGAGATTTGATTTGGGCAACATGGGCTTAGGGAAACCACACGATTTAGATTGGACAGCCCAGATTAACCCCGACTCAGATTCGAAATATACGCGGGCGCGAATCTTAAAGCGCCACGCGTCGGCCACTGGTTAAATCCCGCTGCGATGAACGGCCATCGTTTGCGGCGGCTGCGGATCGGGTTCGGATGCTATTGGATGCGAATTTTGGAACCCATTAAGGCCAATAAACCCGCAATGTTCTTATAAAACGTATTTCTAGGGTTTTTTGGCCGGAGACTGGCGTATTTTGGGCGTATTGGAGGCTCTAGGAGCCGTATTTCGCCAGAGAAAAATTCTGTAAAATTCCAGAGGCTATTCTTATTATTTCCAGACAGTTTTGGTGTATATCTTGGAGATTTGGTGATAAAATTCTAAACTTCTACCTCGTATTTGATGCTTTTCTATTGTATTTGGCTATTAGATTGATGTATTTTGCTATGAACGTTGTTTATTCTTGCATTATGAGTAGCTAAATCTTATTTGTGCATGGTATGGCGTAGTTAGGGGATATTATTTGTGTTCGTTTGGTTGAATAATCATTGTGCTAAACCGTTAAACGTCGTTAAAGTTGTAATCTTTGTTCGTAAATCGTCTTTTTCATCTTCCAAAAGAAGTGATTGAGTTGATGATCGCCCCACAAGGGCGAGTTTTGATCTCCCCAAAAGGGAGTTTCATATCATATTTTTGATCTCTCCAAAAGAGAGTTTCATATCAGATTATAACTTTAGCGACGATCTTATTCATATTGTGCTTGAACCCTCAAAAGGGTATCTTCCGATGAATTGCTCCCAAAAGGAGAATTCGTTGAGTTATATTGGGTATTTTCCGGTGAATTGCTCTCAAAAAGAGAGTTCATTGAGTTATATTCATCAACCAAATTAATACGAACCATTGATCCTAACGAACCCATACCATGTGCATACTTTTTATAAATATTTTCATACACGAATTTCTTTGTTCGCATTGTTCACAAACCACGTCTAAACCCATTCACACCATCACCATCATTATTGAAGTGGTTAGTTTCTTTTTGTAGGCTTTCTATTTGATTTGAGCTGTGGTTGCAAAAGATTTCCTCCCGAGGATTCGACATCTGGACTCCCAGATTATATTACTTGTACGGACTCTTGCGCTTGAGAGAAGCACCTTTTTGGGCCCACCAGCATTCAATACAGAAACCCAAGAATATCAAAACAATATGAAATATGAAATAATTCTAGAATTAGCATCGTCTGAAGCATCTAAAGTAATATACATAATCATAGATCGCACACTTTTCAATTGATCGCTTTCTATTTGGAGTATAAGAGGTATCACACAATATGAAGCAATAAGAATAGAAAGGAGTGGGTTTCATGAAACACATGCCAAATTTCAATTCCTGGACTTCGTAATACTTTTAGAAATCTCCCCGAGTATAGAAAATTACCTAGCTTTGGTTGTCATGCACAGACAAGTAGTCACACTCTCTCACATCATCGGATTCCCTCCCCCAAGATTATCTATAAGCGTGGTGGCATCAAATGACACAATAAGACTTTCCCCCATTTTTGAAGCTCCAAAAAATGAAAAATAAAAGAGGGAAGAAAGAGAGAAATAAATGAAATGGGATCATGTATGAACTTCTTTTCTTTTTTTCTTTTGCTCTTTTTGCCCTATCTTTTTTTAAGCAATATATGCAATAAGGATCCCAAATCAAAAGATAGAGAGATATACATGTATTTTTTTTGATTTTGATGTGTTGGAGCATGAACTTTTATGGCAAGGGGAAGATGCCAATATAGGATTCGCTAAAGGGAGGTTCACCAATGATTTTAAGTATAGAAATAATGCTCAAGATATGTGGAGAAAGAAAAATATGCAACGCTCAGTTCACTCTTTAGAATGTGCACGACAACTTTCAGCAGAGTAATGTAATTTACTCAGTTTGATTTCAGACAGTAAATTAATCCAGTTATAACAACATACATTCAATCAACCTGTAGGTGAAGTGTACAATTTTCATGAATAAGAAGTGATATTAGACAACAAAGCAGTACTCCAAATGTAGGCAATCAATGCGTGAAGCTTGGTGTGTTTTCTATGAAAAGTATACAATATAAATCATCAGACTCAGCTAATAGTAGAATTTCATTCACATTCATATGTGAAGGTGTAGGTTACTATCTCGAATGCCTAGCAAGCGTGGCATATAATATCTGAAATAAAAACGATGGCATGACAAGATGATATGCATATAGAGGTAAGCTAATTCCACGTCATCATCATCACAGAAAATTCATCTCTAGCCAAAAAGGATAAAAAAATAAGGATAAAGGAAAAATAAGAACTACTATACATATGCAGCACACACAAAAAGTAAGCAAACGTGATGTATGAGAAAAAAAATGAAAAAGTGGGTGGAAATAAGTGTAAAACAAAGAAGGGTGGAAAAATGAAAATAAAAATAAAGAAAATGAAAAGCGCATGAGACACTCACTCCCCCAAGCTAAACTGCACAGTGTCCTCAATGTGCTAGGTGTGGCACACGGAGACATATGATATGGGTGGGGTGGGTGAGGATGCATGCATGATGAAAAGAAAAGAAAATGAGATGGATATGCAAATGATGCATGCAGAGATCAAGATCGTGCAATAAAACAGGCCCAAAAATACCTCCTCCCCCCAAAATGATATAGACAAATATGAGCAAAAAGTGATCAAAATGTGTGTGGAGGAGGGGTGCAAAATCAGCAGACAGAATGATATCTAGCATAGCAGCAGCAAAAGTATGAGAGGCATCCAGTGTGTGCCTAAGTGGGTGGTGGAGCACCAGCACCGTCCTGAGGTGGAGTGGTGGTGGCGGTGGCTGCTGTGTAGTGGTACGGGTAGTGGCAAGCGGCGGTTGTGACAGTCACGCAAGAATCTGGTTTAGGCTAGCCTGAATACTAGGGAGTATAGTGACGCGGGACAGTACAGCACTAACAGTAGCGGAGAGAGCCCAAAAATCTCCTCTGAGCCCACTCACAGCCCCCTCTAGAGCATGCAAGTGCTGAACTAGGGTGCTGGGGGGAGGTGGAGCAGAGGGACGAACAGGTGGGGAACGGGGCTGCCTCGCACGGCTACCATAGATGACCGGTGCAACTACCAGGTGGGGCTGTGGAGCTGTGCTCACTAGAACTCGCTCAGCCTCTGTGGGAGGCTGAGATGTAGGAATGGTCAAAGAAGAGTGAGCGGCAGCGGAAGCAGAAATGGTGACAGAGGGCGAGGAG
>JAULAV010004526.1:0-25899 GCA_030789695.1 Scilla litardierei
ATTGTGCTTTAACCCCCCCAAAAGGGTATTTTCCGATGAATTGCTCCCAAAAAGAGAATTCGTTGAGTTATATTGGGTATTTTCCGGTGAATTGCTCTCAAAAAGAGATTTCATTGTGTTATATTCGTCAACCAAGTTAATACGAATCATTGATCCTAATGAACCCATACCATGTGCATACTTTTCAGAGATATTTTCACGAATTTTCTTCGTTCGCATTGTTCACCACGATCAACTCCATTCACATCACCATCACCATTTAAAGTGTTTAGTTTCTCTACGTTGGATTTCTATTTGATTTGAGCTGTGGTTGCAACAGATTTTCTCCCGAGGATTCGACATCTGGACTCCCAAATTATATTACTTGTACGGACTCTTGCGCTTGAGAGAAGCACTATTTTGGGCGTACCAGTTGCATCCAAGTACGAAGATGAGTATTGATGCCGCCGCACAAGGCACCCTTCTAGACAAATTACCTGAGGAAGCAATTGACCTTCTTGAACACATGGCGACGAACAACCAACAATGGAGCGATGAGCGCACCATCATCACCAGGACTTCGGAGATAAAAGACGTTAGCCACCTTGATACTCATATTGAAACTCTTTGCAAACATGTGTCAAGGATCGAACAACGGATGGATGCTATTCCATCAACTACCGGCGCTCCAGCTTATCATCCTCAAGAAGAATATGTGGAGCAAAGCTACGTCCCCAACGAAGGACCATATGACGGAGCCGAATTACAATCTAAGCAAGTACAATATATACAAGGAGATGGACGCAATCAGTGGCAACATCCGACGGCGAGAAATCACCCCGGATTGTCCTATGGAAATCCAAATGGAGGGCTGCAACATCCACAGTTTCAGAGGCCACCACCACCTCCTCCTCAAAAATAAGGACCTCTGCCACGTCAGCAGTAGAATGGATTTAGACCATCTGGCCCATATAGACCACCGGGCTACCAATTCAATCGCCCACCTCAGTAAAATTATTCACCGACGCCACCACGTCCTAACTTGGAGGCTACCTTGGAATCGTTTATAAGCGGACAAATAAAGTTCAATCAAGGCACAAGCGCTCAATTCAAGAACATCAACACATCACTTGAAGAGCTAAAAGGTCAGATGTCCCAACTACTGAAGCATCAAGGAAGGTTGCCTTCACAACCGGAGCCAAATCCAAAAGCTCAAGCAAATGTCTTGGTAGCCGTCACCACGCGAGGAGGTAGGATAACCGACACTGTAATGGTGCCGGTTACAAGCAAGGAAATCCAAGGACCGACGATTCAAGCTACAACTGAAGATGTCCCTATTGGCAACGATGAGGAAAAGGGTATCGATGAGCCTATTATGAATGGAGAAAGGGAGGCTTCGCCTTCCACCTTGCCCACCATCGCACCGGCACCGAAGGATGATACAACTACTTCCAACAAGACAACTCCTAATGACACCGCCAAAGACAAGGGAAGCTGACCTCCTCCACCATACCCACAAAGATTAGCCTTGGCAAAGATGGAGAAAAAGTACGTAAAGTTCACGGAGCTCCTAAAAGGTATTCAA
Organism: Scilla litardierei; assembly: GCA_030789695.1. Lineage (NCBI taxonomy): Eukaryota > Viridiplantae > Streptophyta > Magnoliopsida > Asparagales > Asparagaceae > Scilla > Scilla litardierei. The sequence continues at coordinate 1,565 of JAULAV010004526.1, forward strand.
CTCAACATCCCTTTTATGGATGCTATTATAGAAATTCCCATCTACGCAAAATTTTTGAAAGACATCATCACCGGAAAGCAGAAACATGAAGAAGTGAAGCTTTTGGAGGATTCAACTTCCATCATAAAGAACCACCTCCTAAAGAAATTACCGGATCCGGAAAGCTTTACAGTGCCATATTACCGGATCCAGAAAGCTTTTCAATGCCATGTTCTATTGGAGGTACGCCTATTAGCCATGCATTGATCGACTTGGGAGCGAGCATCAGTTTGATGTCGTTCTCCATATTCAAGAGGCTACAAACCGGAAGCGAGTTGGAGCCTACCGACATGTCTATACAACTGGCGGACCAATCATTACATAATCTGTACGTATTTCTAGAGATATCATTTTACAATTACCGCCCAGATTATGTGTGCTGGTGGATTTCATTATAATGGATCTGCCGGAAAAGGGGAGTTCCCAACTCATACTTGGTCATCCATTCATGGCGACTGCCGGTGTATTGATAGATGTTCGCGAAGGTAATCTCTCCATGAGTGTGGGCAATATCGAAGCTCAATTCCGGCTACAAAAATCCATGAAAGAGCATGTCCAAGAAGAAGGAACGGGCTATCTAGAGCTCTTGGAGGATGAAATTATAGGTGAGTACACAATTGAAGAGTTTATGAAGGACCCGGTGAATACAAGCGTTGATGACGATGGTGACTCCATCTACAACTAGGCGGTAGCCGCCTATTTAAGCATATTCGACAGGGAGCCTCCGGACGATTCATTGCACCACCAAGAGCCGAAATCCATCAACCACATACCTGAGGAGAACCATAGAGAGGAGGCACGCCAAATACCACCACACACCATCGTTGGCAAGCATGACGTGCGTATCTCTTACGCGCCCAATATTCATTGAAGAACTTGAGGGAGTCGAGCTCAAGACTTAAAACGAGCGCTTATCGGGAGGCAACCCGACCTTCTATCTCTTAGATCTTGCTTTTCACTTTTTAATTTCTTTTCTTATTAAAAAAACAATAAAAACACTTTTCTATTCCATAAAAATACAAAACTATAAAAATCTAATAGGTTCCTCCTTCTACAGGTTGAACGTTGAGGGGAGCGCGCAAAGTGATGTATTGAAGGCAAGGGAGCCAGGAGAAGAGCAGCCAATAGAAGACAAGCTTGGGGGAAAATAGCTACAGGTGACTCGACCGAGTAGACCCTTACTCGGTCGAGTAGCAGAGAGCGCATGAAAAGCGACGAAATCAGCGTTTTGTCTACGCGGCCCGAGTAGCCCATACTCGGTCGAGTAGCCACCTACTCGGTCGAGCAGCAGGAAAGTGCAACGAAATGGAGAAAACTGGTGTTCTGTCTACGCGGCCTGAGTAGCCCCTACTCGGTCGAGCAGCTGGGGAGTATTTTGATCTTAAATTTTCATATATTTTTAATTTTTCTACTCGACCGAGCAGCTCTAGCTGCTCGGCCCGAGCAACGGGTGACTTAAGCTACGGGGCCCACATTAGAACCGAGTCGAGTCATATAAAACTCAACTCGATCTTAACACTAACCCTAATCGAATTACCCCCCAATTCGCCGAGCTCCCTAATCCCCCCTACTCGATCGACGCCACCGCCCACCGCCCCCACCGTCTCTGCCGCTGTTAGCACCGCCCGATCCTTGCTACCCTCCGGTCGGTTCGCCACCCTCTCTCTCCGCATCTCTCTTTCTCTCCCTATCCCTCTCTCTCTCTCTCTCTAATTCACCCCCAGCTCTGACGACCGTCGGAGCTGTGCCGCCAGGGCCGCCCATCACCGCCCCAATTTCACCCCCATTCCTCATACTCCCACTCTTCCCCTCACTCTCATACCACCACCGCCGCCCCCTTTCCCCTACCCCTTTCCAGCGGCCCTAGGGCAGCTCGACCTACTCGACCGAGCAAAACTTGTGCTCAGGCCAAGTACCCCACCGCCCTTGCCGCACCCCATGCCCGAGCACGGCCGCTGCTCAGGCGGCATCCATCCCCTTACACCCGCATCGCCCCATGTCCGTCTCCCCCTACACGCTACTTTTGCGCCCGCTGATATTATTTTTTCTTTCTATTTCAGGTGCATTGTGCTTATCGAGGAGGACACGGACAGGAACAGCTTGGGGGATACCTTGGATTTGCGGCCAGGCACGTGCACGATCATATTGCTTTCGCACCGACTCTCATGTCGGTACACTCTACCATCTCTATACTTTTTGCCGACGTCCGCTGTTAGCTTGTCGCACGATGCCTCCTCGCTGCACTAGGCCGAGGAAGCCACCCCCTACACGGCCGGCGAAGAGGAAGGCCACAGGCGCCTCCTCTTCTCGGCCCGCACGCCGCCAGCGGCGTGCCCCACAGACACCCACCACAGAGGAGGAGTACGTGGGCGATTCGTCGTCCTCATTCGACTCCTCAGGATCTGCTTCCCCCCCTTCCACTAGCCGTACTCCCTGCCCACGATCACCAGCCACAGCTCCCACACATTCCCACCACTTCTGCACCCATCCCCACTACCGCACCACCCGCCCCTCCCGCAGCTCCGCCACCACGGGTGCGGACGTTTGGAATCATCTTTCGGGACGATGCACACCGCAACAGCTTCATCGCAATGTCGCACCGGAAGATCTTACCCATACAAGTCATCCACCTCTACACCCTCTAGCACCTAGGACTCCTGCAGGGGGTCCTTAGGCTGTACCCGACGATCGGTTTCGACCGATTCCTCGCCGCACATGCCCCCACTTACACATGCCTCACCCTAGAGGCGTTGAGTTCCATTGTCCCCACACCGGAGGGCGATGGAATTAGCTTCCGGCTACTGGACCACGACGTCATGGTCACGCAAGCCTAGATCAGTGCCCACTTCCACTTTCCAGCCATCCCCGACCCCCGCACCACCTTCTCCCCAGTCTATGAGCTTTCCACATTTGATGCCACTCACTTTTTGCATCAGATTACTGGACTAGACCGCTACCGCCCCAGTAGGTCGAAGGCATCGTGCATAGTGCACCCTTGCCTTTGCTATGCCCATCGTCACCTCGCCACCACTATATTCTGCCGACTGGAAGTCAGGACCATATCCATACCCGAGCTTTTCCATCTTATGGGAATGACCCAACTGATGCACCACTACCCTGACGGCTCCATCCGCCCCTTCGTCCTTTCCGACGCAGCCCACTGGCTGTGTTACCGCCTCCTCCAGACCACCCACACCCGCTTCGCCACAGATATCTGTTGCGGCGGATTTTTCACTATTTTTGCACGGATGCTGGGCTTGGAGCTTCCTGATGGCCTGGTGACTCCCCCCGACCCCATGCGCCTGACTTTGGATGTGCTTGAGCACATGCACATCGTCAGGCCATATGGGGAGCGTCACTGGTCCTATCTTTTAGGCACCTACCACACGCCCCACTTAATCCTGCCCGCCCCTCACCTCACAACCATAGCACCAGTCCAGCAGAGCTAGATGATTGACAGGGTCTACACACTTGCTGCCCTCTACGTCCTCAAAACCCCCCAAGCACCTGTCGACGTTGACGCAGATGACTGGGTGCTCAGTGAGTCTGAGGACGAGGAGCCCGACCTGGCTGCCCTAGTGGCAGCCCAGCCAGCCTAGCATGTGCACCCACTGCCACCCGGAGGCACAGCCGTCTCCACCCCTATCGCTGCCACCACCACCACCACCGTAGGGACCACGGGGCTGTCACCACCCTCTGCCCCGAGGCCCTTAATGTTGTCTCCTCCGTGCCTGCCCTTGAGGGCACGACAGCCTCGTCCGCTCCCAAGCCCACCGTTCTATAATTTTTAGAGCCGGACCTCGCCAGCACCCTACCACCACTTGCGGACCTTCTAGCTTCATTGCCCACCTCCTTAGGGTCCCCTGCACCACTCACTGGCACCACCACCACACTAGCAGTAGCCATACTCACTGAGAGCATCTCGACTTCTGTCCACACGTCTGTGTCGACGACAGCTCCTATTTCTGCTGTCGGTGCTGATGCTGCTTCCACTGCTGCCCCAGATCTCGGCCACACTACACTGCCCACTACCTCTGTCGAGATCCCTGCAAGTTCTCCCTCTCCGACCCTTCAGCCCAGGCACCGTGGATCCTCTCCACGGGGCCGTCTCACAAGAGTGGTGTCTCACAGCTCCCGACCTCCCCTCGACTCTCGTACCACCGACGCACGTCTGACAGCGGTGGAGGCTGAGACTTCTCGCTTTAGGCGAGATTTCGACGACCACGTCTGCTCGACCGCCGCCTACCAGTAAGAGTCGAGGCATCCCTCGCTGCGATTATAGAGCTGTTGAGGGCACATGGACCACCTCCCGTGATCCTAGCCCACGCACCCCCTCCCAGGCCAGCACCTATCACCACAGCGGCACCACTCAGTGCTCCACACTCCAAGGCTTCTGCAGAGCCTGCCTCGTCTACACCTGAGTCGGTTGCCACTGTAGTGGACACCCCCAGTCGTCGACACACCCACCGCCACACCTGTCGAGACTGTCGTTATCCTTTTTCGACTGAACCTGCCTCCACCTCTGTTGACCTCCTGACCGACAATGCCGACACAGTTGTCGAGTCCCTGCCTGATGTCGTACCCTCTTCTGGTCCCCAGCAGTGGGATCGCTCACCATCTATAGAGGGTGGTGCCCCTGCTGGCTGATAACCCTATTTTTGCAGCCCCCTGATCGTATCACCATTTTGCCCCAGTCTATCCCCCATATTTATTACGTGCCCATCTGTCAGTACGGGGCCCTGGTCTTGCACAGCTTGGGGGATGACTCATTTTGCTTATCATCCATATATATAGCATTTTGCATATTCACATCATCATACGCTTGTTTATACTCTTTTTGCGTAGGTCCATATAGTATCTGCTTCATATCGTATTTTGCACGCTTGTATATATTTCCGCATCTTTTGCACCTGTATATCTATTATACATTTGACAGCGATTTTTGAATTCTAGGGCTGACTAGGACAAGATAAAGAGGGGTTGAGATTTGATCTTGGTAAATCAATGGTTGAGAATGGATTTTGTGAATTTTTTTGGGGAAAAGTGCCTTGGGAACATAAACTTTGAAATTAGAAGTGCCTTGGGAAAGAGTGTGGAAATTAAATTTGGGGGAAAAAGTGCATTGGGAAAGATTGTGAAGATTAAATTTCGGGGGAAAGTGCCTTGGAAACTTAAACTTTGAAATTAAAAGTTCTTTGGGAAAGATTATGGAGAATCACGACCATTAAATTAAACAAAATAAAAAATTTAGCGTAAAACAATTTAGTGGAACAACAAATTAGCGTAAAAAACACTGCTATTTGCTATTCTAACGCCCGCGCCAAAGACGCCACGCTAAATCTATTTACGCTAATTCGGCGACCCGCTAAATTTTTACGCTAATTTGTTGTCCCGCGCCGAAGGCGCGGGCGCCAAATTTGTTGTTCGATGTCGAATTTGTTGTTCCGCGTCGAAGGCGTCTGCGTCGAATTTGTTGTTCCGCGCCGAAGGTGCCCGTGCCGCTAAATATTTTTACGCTAATTTATTGTTTTGTTAAATTTTGGCTATGAAAATAATTTTCGGGGAACAAAGATTTCGCAGGGGAAATAAGTTCGACGCCCGGGCGCCTTCGGTGGTGCCCACGCCGAAGGTGCCCCGCTAAATTTTTTTACAAAGATTTGTTGTTCTGCGCCAAAGGCGCGGGCGCCGAATTTGTTGTTCCACGCCGAATTTGTTGTTCCACACCAAAGGTGCCCGTGCCGCTACATATTTTTACGCTAATTTATTCTGTTAAATTTTAGATATGTAAATAATTTCACGGGGAACAAAAATTTCGCGGGGGAAATGTTAAATGAACCGTGCCCGCGGGCACGGGTTATGACTAGTATATATATATATATATGGAAAGTTAGTGTGTGTCTTTATTGATTGCATACTATACAAAATTACAATGGGGGGGAATCTAGAGGACGGGGAGGCCGACAGAGAGGGGAGAGGGCACAAGCGCCGTCACCCTCCACTGACATTCCCCATTCCTCAATAGAACCAACCCGAATAATGCAAAAATGTAAAATACAGAAATGCTTCTCAACCATTATCTCTAACTCCCAAATTAGACATAACCTGAGTTTCCTCGCATCAGCAGTTTCTTGCTCCCTCAAGATAATTCTAGTGTCGGCAGCAACATCTTCAAATAGAATAGTTTTAGGCTTCCCGGTGCTTTCAAAAATTCTTTGATTTCTCTCCCTCCAGATATGCCAAACCATCACGGAGAGGACGGTTTTTGCGAGCACGCTAGTAACATCCTTCTGTGCAAAGTGATTCAAGAAATAGGTTCCCACCACATGTAAGTTCGGCGGCTCAATTCGGTTTGAAACACCCAGCTTGAGGAGACTTCTGGATAAAATATATTTTGTATAGGAGCATTCAAAAAAGAGATGGTCGATAGTTTCATGTACTCCCTCCCCACATAAAACACAATGAGGATCAGTGCTTACTCCCCATTTAATAAGCAAGTCTCTAGTTAGCAATTTTCCATGGAAAGATCTTAATAGTGTTAAGCTCATTTTGGGAACTTGGTTTTTGTGCCATATTAGTTTAGAGAATGGGAATTTAGTACCTCTATTCCGAACCCCCTCCCAAGCTTCTTTGAATGAAAACGCTGCACTAGGGCCCCAACACCAAGTGTCATCTCTTGTATTGAACGACAAGATAGGGAGCGGATGTCTCAAGGGTTGGATACCAGGGAAGTCTGTCCAACCCGTAGCCGTTTTATAATCCCTTACGGTCTTTAAGTCTTCGCCCAGAGGTACATCCACTAAATCACTAAGAGGACCACACCCAAGCCAATGGTCATGCCAAAACAAGGTGGTACTCCCATCATTAACTTGCCTCTTGATTAGTTTTTTTGAGTAGAGTCTGCAGCCTAGCATGAACTTCCATGTACCAGATTGTGCGACTTTTCCTTTAGCACCAAAGAAGTTTCCATTGTCCATGTAGCTGTCCCTCATGTACTTTGCCCATAAGCCATTCGTAGTAAGCATACGCCAAGTAAGCCTGACCCCCGCAGCAACATTGAGATCAGGGAGCAGTCTCAAACCCACTCCCCCTCCTCTTTGGCTTACATTGATCCTTCCAAGCCCAGATCTTTGAAGCACCCCAGATGAAATTTCTACATGCTGACGTAATATTGTGCATGACAAAATTTGGAATTCGATACACTTGTAGCCAGAAAATGATCATCCCATACATTACCGTCTTAACCAACTCCAGCCGCCCCGCAATGGAGAGCTTAGAAGACGTCCACCCTATAAGGCGCTTCTTACATTTGTCAACCAACCTACTGTACATTGAAGGTTTGGGATATTTTGCTGAAGGGGGAGGTCCAAATAAGTTGTAATTGAAGTGCCTAGCTTGATGCCCAGAATATCAGATAATCCTGCAGGACTTTTGGTGCATTTGCTGAAGATGGAGGTACTTTTATCCCAGTTAATTTGGAGGCCAGTAAGATTTGAGAAATTTTTTAGTAATAATTTTAAGCCTTCAAAAGTATGCTTGTTGGCCCGATAAAATAATAAAAGGTCGTCTGCAAAAAGTAGATGAGAAATAGCACCTGTGCGTCGCATAGGATGGATACTTCTTGCTACAGTGGCTTTCTCCACCATTAATGAGAACGCCTCCATGGTGATAACAAATAGGTAAGGAGATAGGGGATCGCCATGCCTGAGTCCCCTGTTCCCTTCGAAGTATCCTGCTGGGAAGCCATTAATCAATACCGAAAAGTAGGGGTAGAGATGCATTCCTTGATCCATTCTATGAATTTCCTGTTGAAGCCCATACGATGAAGAATATATTAAATAAATTCACGATTGACGCTGTCAAACGCCTTCCTCAGATCCAGTTTCAGGCAGGCCCTGGCCCCCATGGGGTTACTAAAATCCCTTATCTGCTCATGGGCTAACAAAGCACTGTCAGATAAAAGTCTCCCCTTCAAGAAAGCGGATTGGTTAGGAGAAATTAATTCATGAATAACTAATTTCATCCTATTACATATTACTTTGCTAATCACTTTATAAAGCACATTGCAACATGCAATTGGCCTATAGTCGCCAATCCCGGCTGCTTTAGTAGATTTAAGCACCAAAGTAAGATAGGTGTGATTTATAGGGTGCATAATAGAGCTAGAGCGAAAGAAAGAGAGAACATCATCAGAAACATCTTTACCAACAATATTCCAACCATGCTGATAAAAGTAGCCGTTGAAACCATCTAGGCTAGGGGATTTATCCACCCCTATTTGGAATACCGCATCTTTGATTTCCTCTTGAGAGACTCTCCTATCCAACCATCTAGCAGCTGCATGGGTCAACTTCTTCTTCGGGTTAAGCTTTGGAAATACGGTCCAATAATCTGCCTGGTGATAAAGATTACTATAAAATTGAGGTGCACTTTCCCTGAGCTCTTCGAAGGTGTTGTTGTATTTTCCTTGAGAATCAATAAGGTGACTCAAATTATTCAGGCTCTGTCTTGATTTAGTAGCATTGTAGAAAAACTTGGAGTTTTGTCTCCCAAACTCAGCTAGTTTTGACGACTTTTTTGTCTAAGCATAGATTCCTCCGCTTCAAGCAAGTTAGCCAACGTATTAGATACCTCCTGTTCTCTCCGCTGCAGGTGGGTGTCAGTATGAAGATCAAGGGAGATTCGGATCCTCTCCAACTCATTGCGGCAGCTGAAATGCTGTCTTGCACATTATAATTGCAAGCCCACTCTTTCAACTTAGTTTTGAGATACCTGAGTTTGGTAACCACCCGATACATGTCCGAACCCTCTATAGGTTGTTTCCAGGCGGCCAATAGGATCTCATTGTATTCCTTCAAATTTACCTAGGCATTAAAAAATTTAAAAGGTTTTGGATTTGAATTACCTGTAATCTTCATCCTGACAAGCATTGGGGAGTGATCACTTGTCATGGGATCCAAATATTCAACCCATGCATCCGGGAGTAGGGTGAGCCATGGGGTATTGCATAGGGTACGATCCAGTCTTGTCGCAATCCGTCTAGCACCCAATCTCTTGTTACATCAGATGAGGGAGTTACCAATGTATTTAAGATCCTGAAGCGCGCAATTGTGTAGACATTGGTTAAACTCATCAAGCCCCGCATCATCACATCATCTTCCCCCTATCTTCTCTTTTGTGTATCGTACACAATTAAAATCACCGCCTACGAGCCAGGCAGTGTTGCCCACCATATTAGTATCATTTTTCAAATTATCCCAAAGCTGTTTTCTTTCGGACCTCAGATACGATGCGTAAATCCCTGTTGCTACCATTGACAGCCCTCCAACATTGACAACCCTTAGGGTAATGTGATGTGAGGAGATAGAAAGGAGAGTGGATCTCCATACCGAGTCATTTATATAGGAATGGCAATATTGCGGGGCGGGTATTTAACTACCCAAGCTTGCCCCGACCCATCTACGGGCCGGGGCGGGGCGGGGCGGGTTCTTTCTTACCAAAACCGGGTCGGGCCGGGTCGGACCGGTCGGGTCAGGTCATTAGTGTCATCCATATGAATCCCAAATAAAAATTTTATTTGTGAATTGATAGAATTTTGATTTATTTGGTAATTTAGAATTGGGAATTGGCCCAATTAGGAGAACCGTGGAATAGAGTATGAGTTATGGGTTATTCGCTGACTGCATGGTCCGCATCAAAATAGTAAGATTTTTTAGAACCTCTATAGTTTACCGGGGCGGGCCGGGTCGCATACAAAGCCCAAGCTTGCCCCAACCTGACTGCGGGCCGGGTCGGGCCAGGACAAAACCGGGTCGGGCCAGGTCGGGCTGGGCGGGTCATGCCATTACTGCCATCCCTACATTTATACCAATCAGAATTCGGCCCCCACTATGTTGGGAAAAATTATGAAGCAACCTCCATCCCACAGGAAACCAATCCTTCCAATTTTCCTTCTCAACTTTAAGCTTCGTTTCAAACAACAACACCATAGATGGATTAATATTCTTTAGTCTATCACGTAGATCTCTTCTTCTAGTAGGATTATTCAGACCCCGTGTGTTCCAGATAAATATACTCATGGATCAAGATTGAGTATGCTTACCCCCTGCCCCTGTATTCGAGAGCTTTTACGTTGCCCTCCTCCAGTTGTTGGGAGTGAAGTAGTTTTCTTAGAGCCCCTAGCATCCTCCTTTACTCTGACTTCGTCTAGCTCAGCATCCTATTCTTTATTAAAGTACGTTAGCTCTTCTGGCAGAGAATCAGATTCTTGATCACTATCCTCATCAATAATAGTGGCTTGTGTCCTGGGTACATTTTGTGTCCCCATCAATATCCAGGCTTCCCAATCTCCAATAGTAGTAGCCTGCTGAGGGACAGTGGTTGGCCCGTTGAGGGACTTCACAACCCCATCCCCAGTCCCAGTTGGTTGAGAGGTGACGGGTGATACCTGCTCAACATTTTGCTTCCCCGTTGTGTCTGAGTCCCTATCAAGAGCATTACTATTTGAAGAGATAATTGCAGCATGTTCTCCCATCAGGTCTTTTCCCTCTTCATGACCTGTAGTTGCATCAGCTTGCAATTCCGGACTTCCCTCCTTTATACCAGCGTCTGCAATTAGCTTGCCTGTAGGTAGAGGTGGCAAAATGAGCCCGACCCGACCCGAACCCGACATCCTAAACCGGGTATGGGTAGGGGCCAATACGGGTCAAGTAGGATACGGGTTGACCAGACCCGACCCGGATAAAATCCGGGTCGGGTATGGGTTTGGCATGTCAACCCGAATGACCCGAATTCGACCCGGTTTACTTTCTCTATTTATATAAAAAATTTATAATAACTTCAATACACAGTTGCAATGGGGAGTTGTGCTTGTACGATTGAATTTTTGTCATCTTCTTTTAGATGTTTTGTATTCAATTCCCTTTACATACAACTTTTTAATTAATTTTATTACTTCCGTTAATAAAATGGTACCGTTAGTTATACTTCATTAATGTCATCGGTGTGGTTTAAGCGACGAGCTACTGGAAATTATGCAACACTTAATAAATTGTCGGTGGCTCTTAATAAATAGTTGGATATCAAAAAAGGAGCAGTTGTGTATAAGTCAAATCTTAACCCGACGGGTTAACCTGAACCCGACCCGGAAATTTTTCGGGTCACCCGAACCCGACCCGGATTCAATCAGGTCGGGTTAGGGTTTACCCCTAAACGGGTCGGGTCAAATCTGACCCGACCCAAACCCGAAGCCACCCGACCCGTTTGCCACCCCTACCTGTAGGTTGAGTACTCTTCACATTTAATTCCTCAGAGTCATTAGATGTTGGACCCCGTTCCTTATCAGCACTTTGAGGCTCACTGTTTTGGATTGAAGAGAGATTCTGGCCGTCAGGACATTGAGCCTCTGCATGCCTGAAACATATGCAATGGCCACATCGTGGGGGCTCACCCTCAAACTTAGTATCAATATTGATTATTGTACCATCATCCAATTCTAAACCAACTGTCTTAGGGAGGGGCTTCTTAGCAGCAACTTCCACCAAACACCTGGCATATGACAAGCGCTCTAACTTAGCAGTAGCTTTATCAAGACACAGGGGAATGCCGACAACTGATGCCGTAACATTCAATATCTCCAGAGTCCACATACTCAGAGGGAGCACATGGAACTGGACCCATACGGGCACAGTAGCCAACATGTCCCTATCATGCCGTAGGGTAGGACTCCATCTCTGTAGTACAGTCAAACGCCCATCAAATAGCCATGGCCCACCATAGAGAATACGCTCATATTCTTCCGCACATTCAAACCTGAAGTAGAAAAAACCGTTCTCGTGACTGTAGATTTGAACTCTCTTTTTTAATTTCCACAGACGATCAACCCAGGCACCAACTAACCATAATAAGGGACATCCCCCAAGACATAACCAACTAGCGTATTCTTCCAACGCTCAGCTCCTCTCTCTAACATTTGACCCCCAACTCTGCCCACATCCATACCGTCCTTAGTCAGGGGGGGAATGAAGGTCATTGTAAGGGATTCATCGTAGATCCTTCTATTAGTGCATACCTCAGCCCAAGTAGGTTTTGCTACAGCTGTATTAATTGTAATATCATATTTGGGTCCAAGGGGAATACTTTCAAACACCTTCTGCGCAATTTTAGAATTGCCATCACCTTCCGAATTTGACCGATCTGTATCAGAGTGCTGGACTGGAGGACGTCCCCACCTTTGTCGCTGATTGGGACCCCCGCTATTGAAGTTATTATATATATATATATATATATACATATATATATATATATATATACATATATATATATATATGCATCTTTTGCATTAGGCCATGCATCTGCATCTTTTTCTCTTACATTTTCATCTGCACATTTTCATCTTTTTCACTTTTTATTTTCTGTTTCTTCTATCGGCCCACCCACCCAAGCCTCATTTCCCATATGCCAGCGTGTTCTCAACAGTGAGGAAACTGCTGTGTTTAGCTTGGAGGATGAGCGCTATCGCTTTTATTTTCACTTTTTATATTTTCCTTTCATTTTACACCGTTTTATTTTTTCATCCCCCCCCCCCCGTTTTTCCACCATTTCATTTTTTCCCGCATACAACATCACGTTTTCCACTTTTTTCCATGTCTGCATGCTTGATTTTGTTTTTCTTACTTTCTCCGCCTTATTTTCCCTTTTGCTAGAATTATTCCACATGATGGTACTTCTCTTATCTTTTAGTAGCCTATTACGATGCTTATCCCCTTTGACGTGCTTTATAGAGTATTTCAGTCTTGCTATTATATGCTTGCATATTCTGTTGATGATCTTTCTAAATGAATGACTGATATAAATTAAAACTGAATGTATGCAGTAGTATCTAGTATGTTCTTTGTTGGGTAATGCACCAAGATTCGCGCATCATTAGAATATTTGAAGCACCTGCTTTTTATCTTATCCACTTCTGATTGCATGCCTGATATGATTGTAATTTTTACCGCATGACTTCAGTATTTATTGAAATGAATGAAAATATCCATGCTACATATGAGTTTAGTTAGAGTATTATACTATTGAACCGTTGTGCACGTCTTATGAGTGAACCAGAAGATATTATATTCCTTCTCCACATATCTTTTAAATTCTCCACATGTCATTTGGTTTCACCTCCACAGCTACTTATACCGCATCTATCTCCCAAAAATCCCAAAAGAAAAAGTTAGCTTCTAAAAATCCAAGAATACCAAAAAGGAGCCAAAAATCATTTGTATCACCTTTCTCCCATTCCAAAAAAAGAAGAAAGAAAAAGAAAAGAAAAGAATATCTCTCTGTATCTTAGTATTAGAAGCCACAAAATTCCTTGGGAAAAGCAAAATTTCCAGATCCCATTCTTAGATGCGACGCCTCAAGCTAAGCTTTGGGGGGGGTGAACCCATTTGATTATACGAGTGAGTTTGACATTAGAGTGGAGACTGTGCACAAGTGGGGAGATTTGATAATGCTTAAACTTCACGAAATATTTTAGCTTCGGAGATTTTTCAGGACTCGAAATGAATATTTGAATGCCATGATACGCTTTCCATTCTCTATTTGCATGCTTGGTGTGATCTCTATGTGCTTCATTTATATCTCTTAATTGAAAAGTGTGTTGCCAACTCTTTTTATACTAGACTCTATGAATTGCACGATGTTGATATGAGTTGACGGCATGATATTAGGAGATCCCTATCTTTGTCTTTAATGCATGCAAGCCATATGATTAGCTAAGACTTGAAATTCCTTTTAGCATGTGGTTTATTATTCCAAGTGGCATAATATGTTGCTTGGGCTTAAGATTTGACTGAATATTCTAGCGCTCCCCTCCATCTCTTATCTCTTCCATTTTTCTTTATTATTTTTATCGCCCAGCAAGCCTAGTATTCATCTTCCTCAAGGACGAGTAATAGGTAAGCTTGGGGGATTTTGATGTGTTCATATTTTCCATCTTTTTATAGCATCATTTCATCTCATTCGCATCCAAATCCCTTATTTTCAAACATATACACGCTTCTAACGCCACATTCGAGTCTCGTATAGCTTTTGTACTTGCAGGGATTTTGGAGCGATTTGGAGCTGATTTGGGATGCAGACATATCCAGCACGTCCAGGACGTCATAAGCAAGGCTCCGTAGGAGTTCACCTAGGTTTGGAAGCGGGTAGGAGGAGAGGAGGAGGCACGAGCAAGAGAAAGGAGCAACAGCCAAGGCCCAAGCCACTTTTCCAGGCGACTCGACCCGAGCAGCATTCTGCTGCTCGGTCGAGCTAACACACAGATCCAGCCAGAAGATGTGCACGAGCCACTCGATCGAGCAGAGAGGTGACTCGACCCAAGTCAACCCAACTTCGAGCTTTCACCATCAGACATCCGACTCAACCGAGCAGTACCTACTCGACCTGAGCAAGCAAAGCGAGGTTTTGGACGAAGAATCCAGGCTTCCTGACGACTCGACCGAGCAGGACCTACTCGACCCGAGCAGACAGAACGACAATTTGAGGAGAAGCTCAGATCCACTGACGACTCGATCGAGCAGGCAGGCTACTCGACCGAGTAGCCCGTATCCGTTCCAAGCAGCGCAGCAGCAGAGTCCACGCCAAGGTGTCTGCTCGAACGAGCAGCAACCTACTCGGTCGAGCAGCCGACGCGGCCAGTGACAAGTGGGCCCCAAACTTCTAGATTTTGAGTTTTTCTTGTGGGGTCCATCCCCTATGTATTTAAGATGTTTTTCCAGACTTCTTCCAAACGTCAAGTTTTAGGTTAAGTTTTAGTTTAATTGAGAGTTTTAGATCTAGCTTTTGGAGATATTGTACCGACGAAGTAAAGATGACATTTTACTGCTTGTTGTTGTGTAGAATATTTGGGTATTAACTTTCTTATTATTGTCTATTACGCTACTTGCTTTCGGTACGTAAAAATCTCAACTTTCTTACTTTCTTTATTGCTATTAGGAATTCCAATCTAAAAATCGCATCTTTCTTTGTTCTATTTGCTATGTCTGAGTAGTCTTATCTAGGGCTAATGGATTAGCCCTAGGATCTTAGGAAAAAGATGTAAAGCTGGGATTTTTAGGTTGTGTTGGGAATAAAAGGGGAGTACTTTGGTTGATCCAGCCAAATCCCTAGGAGAACTCGTACTGAGATCATGCACACGGTCTATGGAATTGATTAGCTCAAGGATTATCCTAAGGATTTAATTAGGAAGTTAGTGGATCCAACCAAGGCTCGTGACCATGCCCGGCTCGTGCCTTGAGGGGGATCCACTGACAAATTATATCACTAAATTGACGGCTACCGCCATTGCGTCAATGAGTGCCACCAAAGTACCTCGAAGATCTAATCCACGAGAGTGGTACGAGCTGAAAGACCATCCCCATAAAACCAATGCAACGTAGGAATCCTAGCCTAACATCGACCTCTGACGGTCCTAGCGGTGATCCCTAAGGCCCTAGTTTCCTTATAATGAACCAACAACATCAACCAACAATCTTCCAACCGACTGCTAATTCTTTCTTAGATTTAGAAATATTCTGAGACCTAATACACCATCACTGTCTCTGTGAGATTCAACAATCTTTTATACTATAATTTGACACCATCCGCTTGCGGAGAGAACCCAGAATCGACACTTAGGAATCATACAGCGCCTGACGACCGTGACACCGCCATGCAGCTTTTAGGTGTAAGTTCTGGGCGCGTCATGCGTCAATATATTTCTTGAGCATCCATAAATCATCGGTGTCATGCCCATGATTGTTGTAGTACCTGGAAAATTTGAGGCCGTCTCTTTTTCGTACCTGTTCTTTTTGACAGGTTCATTGATGGGTCCTTCTTATTGGGCATATGCCAGGACTTTTGCTTTAGGTGCATTCGACCTTACATAAGCATCTTTTGTGAGATGCTCCTTGCTCCAGGGACTCTTGTCTCTCTGTCATCGATCTCGTGGTTCTTTTCGGGAGTTCCCACGGGGTCGTGCATCTCGCTTTGTTTCCTCCCGATGCTTAGAAGTGTTGTTCTTTGCGGCGGTGAGTGCTTCCTCCGAGGTCATGATCGATCCTTCATACTAAGCAGCTCCATGAGATTGCTCAGTGGGAATTCATGCAAGGACCTTAGCAAATGCTTATTTCTGACTTCTTGGGTGAGGATTCCGATGATAATAGAGTCCGAAACGTCCTCAACTTCCAGTCTTTCTTCATTGAAATGCTTAATGAAGTCACGAATTGACTCTCTCACACCCTGCTTTAGAGTGAAGAGATGAGACGATTTTTTCTTCGGGCGCCTCTCTGCAACAAACTGCCTGCAAAAAAGGTCAGAAAAATTGTCAAATGACCCGATGCTATCATCAAGCAATCTATTATACCAGCTGTCATGACCCGCTTCCCTAAAATGGAGGCGAGACGTGAAAAGGTCCGCACGAGAGTGGAGCTGTGAAGCCCCAAATCCGATAAGCGTAAATAAAACATAAGCAGGTCCCTGTAACCACAATGGAACAACAATAATAACACAAGAGAGACAGAAATAAAATCTCATATCTCAAAGTTTGTCTAACATGAAAATAAGTTCAACATCCAGAAAAGCCACCAGGCTAAAAGAAAGAGTCTAAAGGCCCAGAACAAGGCCAACAAAACCAACAACGTAACAAAGTATAGGTGCTACGCACCGACAAAAAAACAGCAGTCTAAAACAAAAGGAAAGCTCAACGAAGACACTAGGACTGGTCCCCAGTGTCCACGTACTCCTTGCCAAACACAGGCTCGGGCACGGCGTCCGCAAACACCTCGTCCTCAACAACGGACTCAGGCTCGAGATCTAACATGTGTCACCTAAAAGAGTAAAGGGGCACATGTCAGCAAGTCTAAAAGACTTGGGCAAGGAAACTGAAAGTAAAGTAAACTAGCAACCTAGCAGTTATAGTAAGATGCATGGCATGGCAAGTAAGGTATGGAAGTGACAAGTAAAGGGAAGTACAAGTGACAAGTAACAAGTGGTAGTTGTGACATGAAATGTCAAGTAACAAGTACAAGGGATCACTCAACGAGTGCCCTATTGCCCGCAGGCTGTGCTCAAGTACAAGTCAAGTAAATCACGTCAAGTAAACACGTCGTGCACAGAGATTCCGCCTGTTGGCTAGAGTGGCTGATCGGGCCAACTCCTAAGCTCAAGTGACAGTTTATCTCTACCCCTCCCAAGTGTGTCGAGCCAGGGCATTACCCCCGAACACGGAATGCTTGCTTCTGGGACACGAGCCAGGAAGTGTGAATAACACGTATGGCACAGGGTTATGCCCACGTATAGTGGGTGCCTAGCCGGAACTAGTAGGTCGGGCATTGGCTATCAACCAACACATGGCCCGCTTCTGGAACACGAGCCAGGAAACACAAGTATTGTAGCGTGTGCTACGAATGCAACATACAACATGGATAACATGGATGACAATGTATTTGCGTACCGATAATCAAAATTAAACATGACATGGTAGTTGTGCAACATGGTAAACGTGGGCCCTAGCTTCGTTGTCAAGCTAGTTCCGGAATTTGCGCCTAGGCGAGTATTATTTCGTCGCCTAGTCTCTTTTACGCCTACAACAAGCAAATGGCCTAAAACTTGGCCTAAACCCTAAGTGGCAAGTTTTACTTGCCTAGCACCGGGGATGACGATCACGAAGGTTCGTCTCGCGGATGCTAATCTACGGGGAAATCGCTGTCATGGAGAGCAATCATCAAAACAACAAGTAAATTCATTAGGGTTTCACAAAAACATAACGGGTTATGAAAACAGCAAGAGATCGATTTGTTACCGTGAGGAAGCGGAAGAAACACTCCGGAGAACCTAAGGACCAGATCTGGAAACGAATGGAGAAGTTTGGAGAACTAGGGGTTTTAGGGGATTTTGGGGGTTTGATGGAGATTTGAGGGAGATGAGAGGTTGAATGTGTTGAGGGAGAGTTTGGATGATGGAGGATGAGCTTGGAATGGAGGAATAAGGGTTTGAGGAAGAAGGGGGCTCAATGGGGGAGAAACTAGGGTTTTTAGTCGTGAGGGAGAAGAAGAAATCGTTTGGGAGGGGTTTAAATAGGATGGGCTGGCGGCTGCCCAGAAATTAGGGTTTTAACACAGATTAGTCGGTCAAAGAGCAACCACTGACCGACTAGTTTGGTAACTAGTCGGTCGGTTGACCAACGCAGACCGACTAAGTGTAAACAGTAACTCCTGTACAGAATTAGGATTTAGATTTAGTCGGTCAAAGAACAACTGCTGACCGACTAGTTTGACATCTAGTCAGTCGATGAACGTTCTTAGACCGACTAAGAGTGAACAGTACTGATACCAATAATTAGTTGAAGAGTTAGTCGGTTAAAGAAGCATTGCTGACCGACTAGTTTGCAACCTAGTCGGTCAACCAACGTTCTTAGACCGACTAACGATAAACAGTAACTTCTGAGAAATTTAGAAAACCAACTAGTCGGTTCAAGAAGGATTTCCGACCGACTGGATCGTCATCTAGTCGGTCGGTGCCCCTTCTTACACCGGCTAACGTGCACCAAAAGTTTCGATATGGAGCGCGGAGCTCCGGGATCAATTCCTAAGACTCCTAGGCTTGATCTAACAATAAGATATGACCGATATGAAGCCCGTCACGAATGACTTACTCCGAAATCGACGATCCTAAGGAAGAAACGAGAAAACACGACGAAACGATCGAAAATGAAAGTTACGGAGACGATAACCACGTATAAGGAGAAAATCCACCAAAACTTATATTATAATATAATAAATCCAGATACATGAAAGCCAGTCGTTACACCATCCGTCCGCCGCCTTTGTAAGCATGGTTTGGAAGGCTCGACAGAGGTATGGCTCATCGGCCCCGTGAAGCTCCATCACATTTTGATATCTACAGACGTGCTCCCATGGGTCTCCAGTGTCGTCATACATATGTAAGGATGGGATCTTGAATTTGGAGAGCAGTGGGGCAAACATAATGTTCTCCTTCAGAGGAGTCCTCTAGTTGGTACGAAGGACGAGTGGTACACGTTCCTCCTCCCGCCGCTGGTGAGTGGTGCTCAAAGAATAGTTGGGGCTTACTTTCCTCTCCTTTCTCTTCATGCCAGCAGCGGGATTAGGTGGACTGCAACCTTGAATGAGATTATCTCTCCCCTGATCTAAGACGTTGCGGGTGGTTAGCCCATTATTGGAGGGATATGGACCTCCATTATGCCCAAAGTGTGGTGGTTATTCCCCATCTTTCCGTTCTATTGAGATGTAGGAGTGGTATTGAGCGCCGAGTTCTCTTGTTGCTCGAGTCCTTTCTTGCCAGGCCCCTGGTTTCTATGAGCAGCTCGCCCTCCTCCTGGTTGTGGGCATTTGATGTTCCATTGAATAGTAGTGGCCACTACTGCCAGGCTGTTTTCGATCTTCTCATCGAACTTATTGAATTGTTCCTGAGTCACCAATCGGGCATTGGGTGGGGCTCATTCATCTTCGGGATTCACATTCGGAACACCCTCGTTCAATGTGTCCTCAACTAAAGCGAGGAGCGATCCAATGTAGTTGGGTCCAGTCGACATTGTGCTTTAATTGCTTCGGGATGTTGACTGGTGGTTTCTCACAGACGGTGCCAACTATTAATACCAAAATTGACGTCAACAATGATTGGGCTGGCGTGGACTCCCTTGCTGAAGTGGATCCTTGTCAACGATTGAGATGGGACCCTCGGTTGGTAGAACCTGGGTCGATTGTGGTTGTGATACGGATGTAGTGTTGAAGCTCGAACGAACCTCGATTAACGATTCATGGGAGTAGTTGTACGACCCTCCTGTTGGGTCATGCCACGATCTTCCTGCACCACAAAGGAACGTCAGGGGGTCGGATCTGGGTCCCGACCCAAATCCCCTTCGATGCTTAAGTTAGAACAGAAACTTAAGAGAAGGCTAGGTGCTGTCAATATCGACCCACGGAGGTTCGTCTCGAGTCAGTCACCACAAGCTATTTGGAGGAAGAATTATAAAGTTGAAAATAGAATGTTAGAGTATTAGGCCTTTTGTACCTTCGGATCCCCTTATTCTGTTCATCTTTCGTGTATTTATATCGGAAGTCTCTTCAGTGACGTTGGGAGGATAACTGTCCTCAATTATGGTGCTATGATCTCCCCCTTAATGATTCGGGTTGAATATTGCATATTTAACCCCCCATTTAGCCCTATTTTGTGCTCATATGATGTTTACTTGGTCTCTAATACGTTCGTATTTTGCATATCATTATTTATTAGATCAAACCATTGATTTGTGAACAAAGTACGGATTTTAGTGAGTATTTCTGAACTTTTTATATTTTTCATAGCTTGGTCTCGATCTCACGATTTCAACGACTATTTATTTGTATTTTTCTGAGATCTGTGCTAATTACTGTGAATTTTTGAATGCAGAATACCAATTTAATGAAGAAATACACTCAATACGGTCGGGTACCATTCAGATGCTGCCACGTGTCAACAATCCGTCGGTTCCCGACCGATCCAGCGGCGCACGAGAGCGGGGCAACGCGACACAATATAAGCCGTTAGATCATCATCCAACGGGCTACATTCACCCCGACTTGGGCTCCTGCTACTTGCATTATCAGGGCGACGTGGCTCATTGTTAGCCGTTCGATCTAAATCCCACGGTCAGATGCGAAGAGGAGAGCTCACGATTCCTTGGAGCGACGTGGACGTGCGACGATCGTTCGATTGTGATCCAACGGCGGAGAAGCTATCTCGACGAACGAAGAAGCGGCGACGATTTACATGTCGAGCGGGGTGACGTGGCAAGCCCCTGACCTTCGATCGATCAATCCAACGGTGTCGAATAACGGGGTACATGCACAACATTTAGAAGCAGCGGGCGACTCTCAGCCACGCGATCGAAATCCTACGGCCACGAGCTTCCCCACAAATTGAAAGCGAAGCAGATTTCCTTTGCGCGACGTGGCAATCTCCAGACTATGCGATGAAGATCCAATGGACGTGAATTAATCTGAAGCGAAGTCGGTATCGCTCGAAGTTAGCGGGCGCGGATCCGATAACTTGGGACACGTGGCGAGCTATCGAAAGATCCCGCTCGGATCAACGGCGGAGAATTGTGCCGACGAGATGAAGCGGGTTTGAGGCGATTTGGGTGCGGTTTTGGGACCCGTTAGCACATTAAAACCCGCAATGTTTAGTATTTAAGGTATTCTTAGGGGTTTTGGCCGTATTCTTGGCGTATTTGGGCGATTTTGGAGGCGATTTTTGCAGAATTTTCCTGAGATTCCAGAGAGCAACCTGGAGTATTTTTCAGAGAGTTTTTAGAGGAAGAAGAAGAGTTTCTTAGTTTCTTAGGCTAAAAGAGAGCGTATTTGGTGATTTCTCTTGAACTTTATTGCGTATTTTCAATTCTAGTTACTTTTGTTGATTAGAACCATGTTTAATGAGATGAAATCCTTGATTATTTTCAGTATGTGTGGCTAAATTCTTATTGTGCATGGTATGGTGTAGTTAGTGGATATGATTTGTATTTATTTGGTTGAATCGTCATGCTAAAATCGTTAACGTTGATAAAGTTATCGTCTTTATTTAAAATCTTCTCTTCATCTTCTAAAAGAATATGTTGAGTTGATGATCGCCTCATGAGGGTGAGTTTTGATCTCCCCAAAAGGGAGTTCCATATCTTATATTTAAAAGATTATAACTTTAGCAACGAACGTATTCAATATTGTGCTTTAATCCACACAAGGGTATTTTCCGATGAATTTCTCTCAAAAAGAGGTTTCATTGAGTTATCTTTAATCAACCAAATTAATACAAATCATGGACCCTAATGAACTCATACCATGTGCATACTTCTCATCGATAATTTCATAAACGAAACTTTCTTTTGCTCATATTGTTCACAAATTAAAAACCACAATCAAACCCATTCAAACCATCATCATCAAAAGTGGTTAATATCTTTACGTTGACTTTCTATTTGATTTAAGCTTTGTGGTTGCAACAGATTTTCTCCCGAGGATTCGACATCTGGACTCCCAGATCTATATTACTTGCACGGACTCTTTCGCTTGATAGAATCACATTTTTGGGCTAAGCAAGTTTTTGGCGCCGTTACCGGGGAGAACGGTTTGTTACCACGGTTTATTTCATTCAGAGGACCTTCGGTGAGATCTTTCCACTTTACTGTACATAAATTTTTGTTTATTATTAAAAAAATTTGTGCATAAATTTTTGTTTATTATATATATATATATGGAGTATATGAATTTCTATTATACAAACGATTGGTATGATGCAGAGTATAATGCTGCACACAAATATAGGATGGAGAAGCTCAAGATCGTTAATTTTAATAAGATTGATTATGAAACTTTCTTTCAGGCCTGGAGGAGGTTCACAAACATAGTATCAAGCTATCCGCATCATGGGTACACAAAGGAAGAGCTTATGGAGTCCTTCCTAGATGGACTACGACCACAGCTACATGAATTTTTGGGAGTCATGACGCCGATAGAGGCGTGGAAATACATGGAGTCTTTACAAGAGAATGAAGAAATCATGAAAGAGACTTCAGAGTGCGATTCAACGGAGCCTTCATGCCTTGATCAAGGGGAGCAAAACGTAGACATACCTTTGCGATCCTTGAAAGAGGAAGTTTATTTACTCATTCATACACAGGAGGCCACATCCCATCAATTCCAAGAGAACTTCCTTGATCGGAGTCGGCAGATTCAGAAATCTATTGAAAATCTTACTTTGATTGCCACTTGCTTAGAAGAAAATAATTCTTTTGAAATTCAATTTCAAGAATCTAATAAGAGTACACCTTCTATTGCAGGTATATCGAGCGAGCCATGGCACGATGAAGCTAAGAATGAAAATATCAACTTGGCAGGAAGTGTGTGCAAAAGAGAGGACGAGCTAGCAAGTTTGGATGAACAAGAGGAGGACACAGCTAGGGACATTGGCTTAGAGATCATCGCCATGGAGCCAGAACCATTCCCTCCTCCAGTTTTTTTTCCCAAAATCATTTATCCCTCTCCCCAATGATCGAGCATCATACCGAGAGTAATGCATATCTTTCAGGGAGTAGTCATCAACATGCTTTAATTTATTTCACCTATTTTGATGACTACGTTTGGAATACTTATATTGTGAAGAATCTTAGACTAAAATGGATTGACGTGACTCATCTCTTACAGGATACAGGTGAACATCTTATAGAGATGCTGGGAGTTATGTTGCTGGGATCCAGTTTTGTCATTGGAGGAGGATTACTCGCCGACAAGCGCATGGAGCAAATTGAACAACTTCCTCCACAATTAAAGATTCGGGATCCGTCATTTGACCACGGTGTGTTCTTTCCATTAGTGTAGTTTTTATATGCCTTCTAGGTTGCTTACTTTGAATAAACTCGTACCCCTTTCGACATTGAGGACAATGTCCATCTTTAGTTGGGGGGTGTGTTTGAGACCTTAGGATTTTTTTAAAAAACAAGGCTAAGAGAAGAATAAATCACCATTCTCATCTTTTAAAACTCCTTCATATACCACAAATGCGGATGATTATGCATTAAATGAGTTCTAAAAATTGTTTATGGCTTGAGTTAATTATTTTTCTCTTCTGGAATTACTGTTAATATGATATCCATGAAAAATTTCAATTGCCTTGATTAATTCTCGAAATAGTTTGAATTTATTTCATGCATGCTACAGTGATGAAAAAGCTTATGTATACACGATTTATTAGAATAGTCTTCAAGTTGAAGAGGAATTTGGCCGTGGTTATTAATGTTTATGTTCGATTATGGGTGTTGAGTTGCTTACGAAAAAAAGAGAGAAACAAGGAAAAAAATGAAATGAATAAGTGTGTCACTAAATAAATAACTTGGTTGGCTCGAGTAGTACAGTCCGAGGGGTCCTTTTTGGCCTAATGCCCTATTATCGTCTGATTTGGGAGCCATTGACAGGAAACTCACTCATTTGATGGAGCGATCCTAGTTATACATTTTTCTGCAAATGTTGCTTTATGCGCGTTACGCGGAACTAATAAACGAAAAGAAAAAGAAAAAGAAAAAATGGTGAATAAACTAAGCAACTTCAATACCCATGATTTGAACGATTATTTTGAGATGCCAATTTCTTGGAAACAAGAGAACTAGAATATAACGACGTGTTATACTTTTGCTTGCGCAAAACGATGCTTGCGTGTTATTTATTCAAATAAAATTAGAGAAAATATCATGTGATTGATCTTGT
>JAULAV010004527.1:0-25060 GCA_030789695.1 Scilla litardierei
GATGATGATGTGAGTGAAGATGAAATTCGAACAGCCTATCAAATCATGTTTGACATATGGATGAATAATATCATCTATTATTCCAAATTTAGATGATATTCTTGTTTAAGTCAGCCGAGAGGTCGTTGCCTTTCTTCAAATGGGATGCAGACTACAAGAAAGCCTTCTCTGAGTTAAAGAAGTACTTCCATAGCACACCGCTCCTGTCCAAGCCAGATAAAGATGACTAACTCATCATCTATATGGCCGCTACCATGGAGGCCGTAAGCTAGGCACTCGTCAAAGAAGACTCGAGAGTGCAACAACCCATCTACTACGTCAGTCAGGTTCTCTGAGGCACGAAGATCAACTACTCGAGGATAGAGAAGATGTCTTTCGTGCTGATCCAATCTGCGAGGAGGTTGCAACCGTACATCCAAGCGCACACCATCCTGATCCTCACTAACACTCCCATAGAACAGACCATGAAGAGGCTGGATCATTCAGGGAGAATAACGAAATGTAGAGTCGAGTTAAGCGAATTCGACATCCAGTTCAAGTCGAGGACCGCCATCAAAGGGCATGCTCTCGTCGACTTCATTGTCAAACTCACTTATGACTCGTGTCTACCCCCTCACTCTCGACATGTATCAATTCGCCAACTGATACAATTGAAGTCGAGGGAACCTGGATCGTACAAGTTGATGGTTCGGCCACTCAAACCGGGAGCAGGGCCGGAATAATTGTCTAAACGTCAGTGGCAACATATTCGAGTACGCTCTCCACTTCGATTTTCAAACCACAAATAATGGTGCCAAGTACGAAGCGGCCATCAACGGACTTCGATTGGCTCGAGCCCTAGGAGTAAACGTGGTCCAACTACTCAGTGATTCCAGCCTCGTAGTCCACCAACTAAACAAAACCTTCGAGGCCTGTGAAGACACAATGTAGAGCTACATGCAAGTTGCTAAAGTGGAGCTCACCAAGTTCAGACGCATGGGAATCCATCATGTACCAATGTCGAGGAATCACCAAGCCGACACCCTGTCGAAGCTCACGTCATCCTCCCCCATGAGGCTCGGTCATACAGTGTACGTACAACGTCTATCGCACCCCAGCGGGCTGGAGTATGAGTTGCTAAGCCTCGAGAATCACTTGAATGGATCCCATAATTCATTACCTAAACACAGGGAAGAAGCCGACCGACCCAGTAGAGACACGAAAGCTAGAACGGAAGGCAGACAAATTCGTTCTGCTAGATGGTTCATTGTACAAAAGGCGATGGATCGGGTATGACGTTTTCCACTACCTCAAATTTTTAGCCCTGCAGGAAGCATATTATGTGATCCAAGAAATCCACGAGGGAAATTACGAGAACCATTGCGGGGAAAAAGCCATAGCTTTGAAGGCCGTGAGAGAAGGCTATTTTTAGCCAATGATGTTCAAAGATGTCGTCGAGTACGTACGAAGGTGCTCGACTTGCCAAAAATTCTCAAGGATCATCTCAGCCCCACCAACTGATCTGATCCCAATCGTTAGTCCAGTGCCTTTTGCCAAATGGGGTTTGGACCTCCTTAGTCCGTTCAAATAAGCAAGCGGACAACGAAAATTCCTAATAGTGGCGATCGACTACTTTACGAAGTGGATCGAGGCAGAGCCCCTGTCTCGAATCACCTGGAAGGATGCTTGAAGATTCGTCTGGAAATCCATTGTCTGTCGCTTTGGCATCCAATCCATTGTGGCAGACAATGGGATGCAGTTCGACGGTGCCAGCTTTGGAGACTTTGCTCCAAGCTGAAGATCAAGCTGCATTTCTCCTCTGTCACCCATCCCCAGTCTAATGGGTTGACAGAGGCTGCTAACAAATGCATTCTTGGACCTCTTCAAAAGAGAATAACAAGACTCGAGGGAACTTGGCCATAGGAAATCCCCGGCATACTATGGTCGTACAGAACGACCCACAAAACCCTGACGGGAGAAATACCATTTATGCTGGCTTACGGATGTGAAGCTATTGCCCCAATGGAGACCACTTCGTCTCCAATACTACGATTAGGAAAGAAACTCGGAAGGACTCGAACTCAACCTACAATTTGTTGACGAGGTCCGCAAACGGGCTTTGGCAACCCTCATCGAACAGAAAGGCCGCATGGCTCGATATTTCAACTCAAAGGTTCGCAGACGTAGCTTCCGTGTGGGCGACCTGGTCCTACGTAAAGCTGCTTTCACTCCTGAGATTCTCAAATAAGGAAAGCTTGCTGCAAAGTGGAAAGGACCTTACACAGTGATCAAGGTACTCGGTCATGCTACCTACCGTCTCATTACATTGGATGAGAGAGAACTACCTCATCCTTGGAACGCTAAGCACTTGCAGAAGTATTATCAATTATTGTACCAGCGAGGGCAAATGATTGAAATCTATCTTTGTCTTTTATCTTATGCTGATTCATGACAAATGCAAAGTTAATTGTTTCTTTGATATCTAACCATAGTCGTCAGTCGGTAACCAGAGGGATCGTCCCTCGCCACTGAACGACCCACAACGGTCATCGGCTGTAAGTCGAAGGGGTCTCGTCCCTCGCCACCGAACGGCCCTAGTCGTCAGTCGTAAGTCGAGGGATCGCCCTTTGCCACCGAACGGCCCTATTCATTAGCCGTAAGCCGAGGGATCTCCCCTCGCTACTGAACGACCCACGACGGTCGTCGACCGTCTGTCGAAGGGGCCTCGCCTTTTGCCACCGAACGACCCCCCGATTTTCGTTGACTTTAAAGGGCATTGCCCCTAGCTACTAAACGAAGCGTGATCTATGGTTTAAAAGGTTGCATTCGATCTATTGAATGCGCCTAACTTGTCAACGACCTAACTTGTCATAGATCTCTATGAAACTGGAAGTTGAGTCGTTGAGGGGCCATACACACGCATATATTCAAGTAAAGTAAAATGCAAAAGTATGCCAAAGTTGCAAAACATTTTCATTTATTTTCATTTCAAATGGAAAAGTAGTGAAAACAGAGAAATTGCAAGAAGCCTACACTAAGGTCTGCTGGACTAAGAGGGAGGAGAAGCGCCTCCAGGTGCAAAGACGTTGGAGAAAGCTTCCATCGCCTTTGTAAACATTTCCGTGATCTCTACCTTCTCCCTCGCAACAGCCTCCTCGAGCTCGACGCCTTTGGCTTGAAACTCAGTGGCCTCTACCTTGCAAGACTCCGCCCACCTCTCCGAGTCGGAAGCTTTGACTCGGAGCTCGATCGCTTTCTTCTTAAAAGCGTCGAGCCCCGCCTCGAGCTGAGACTTCTCCATCCTCCACTAGAGCTCAGCAGACTTGTGGAGGTCCGACATGGACGAGAGACTATTCTTAGCCTCTACACCCGCCCACTCGGCCTATGCCTTCACCGCGAGGGCTTTCTCCAGATCCTCTTCCGCCTTCCTCGTTTAAGGCTTGAGCTCGAACGCTTTGTGCTCTATGTCTACCACCCACGACCTCTTTCGATCAAGTCGACGGCTTGATGACGCAACACAAAGCCAAGAACGGACATCTACAGAAGAGATTAGTTAGGAACGGCTAACTCGTGCGTCAATAGATGGAAGGCAGACAAAATACCTGGTATCCTCTCCCCATAAAGAAGTTGGCCACTCATTCGAGGTCCAACCTCTAAAGAAGCTCCAGGTCCCTGGGGAGAATCGAGTTCTCCACCAATCAAGCAGTCATCCCAAAGTCCAACAAGGCCGACTCCTCCCTTCCAACAGCGAATGGAGGTTGGTAGAGGTCACCCCGTACAGGCCCTGAGGAGCGAGACGAAAGCTGATTAAGCAGTAAAGCTCGATCAAACTCTGAGGGATCAGGCCAGCCAGAGGGACGGGTGACATAATACCACCTTAGGGCCATCGATCTAGAAGGGACGTCACGGGAGCTTGAGACGTCGATGAAGTCTCTATCGCCCCTTAAGACTCGAGGGGGGCGACCCCCATTCCCTTCTCCATGTGCAGAGGAAGAGGATCCTCATCCATACTCGCCACCTTTTTCTTGGCCCCTCCTCCCATTGGGAGGGTGGCTCCCACTTCTGGTCAACAGCTTCGGTCGGCTCAGTGACGTCGGCAGCGTCAACGTAGACCACCACCCGCGGCTCCAAGACAACAACAAAGGCAAGGGGTGCAGCAGTTCAAATGGGGGCCTGACTCGAGAACTCTCTTGAGGGCAGGGCAGGTTCTTCTGTTAGGCAAGTAAGGCGGCCGCCTTAGGCCTCCAAATCTCAGAGGCCTCGTATTTTCATTTTACAAAGCCCATTCTCAATTTTTTAGCCTATTTATTTTTCAGCCGAGTTGTTTTACGGCATGCCTCGTTCCCTCAACTGAGTCGACTCCCAACGGATTGAAAAAGTCTGTGCATTAAAAAATCTCAAACGACTCAAAGTCTCAAACCCTTGCATGCGGCTACGGCGCTCCAAGTCTCCAGACTCCAATCGCCGCTCCCTCAGTCTCTCTGTGCTCAAACCTCTCTCTCTCTCTCTCTCTCTCTCTCTCTCTCTCTCTCTCAGAGGACAGAGCCTCTCTCTATCTTCTGGCTCCTCAAATCCTTGCCTGCGGCTGCGGTGCTCCAAGTCTCCAGATTCCAATCGCCGCTCCCTCAATCCCTCTGTGCTTAACCCCCCCTCTCTCTAGACTCTAGTCTCTATCTCTCTGGCTCTGAGGCTCTCCCGCTCTCCCAGACCCAGTTGACGCTCCGCGCTTCCGATTGATCATCGAATCATCGTCATCGACAGGCGACAGCGTCACAGCAGCATCGGAAAATACAACAAGGGTAATTAGTCTTCGTTGTGTTCCTTTGATCTTTATATGCACTTTTTTTAATCCTTCTATAATTCGTATTTTAGGATTATGATTGGGAAAATAAAATATGCAGGCTTGTTTTAAATATAGACCTTAAAATGAAAAATTTTCCAACTTTGAATATGACGAACCTTAGATCAGTCGCAAACAAGGAGACTATAGCAACATCATGTGTATTGTCATATAACCTTTTTTCTAGTCAGCATATGGATGTTAAGAAACCAAACATATTATAAGAGGAATCTGTTAGGGGATGTTAGCTTTCCTCAATCTATTAATCTATTTACCATGGACTAAAATTCTAGCTACATCCTTGAGAGATCCTAAATCTGCAATATCTTTGGCATGTACCGGGAGAAGAAATATTAATCATCAGGAACAAAGAAGGAAAATAATATTATTTACCAACATCAACCTCAATTATACTGAAAAAAAATGAAAGTTCATATTGTGGCAAAGTTACAATTTAAGCTAAAATTAAAATTTTTGTGTTAATACTTAGGCCTCATATTTTGTTTCGCTTTAGGCCTCATTTATGCTTGAACCGGCCCTGCTTGAGGGGGCACGTGAAGAAGGCCTCGAGGTCTGCCTAACCAGCTCACCCTCTTGGAAGAAGAGCTTTGGTTGATTGGAAGGGGGATCGAGAGATCGACCCCTCAACACGAGCGCTCGACCTTTCGGCGCCCCTCTTTTTCTTCCGATGCTCCCTCCAAACCCGATCCACTCCAGAGTCACCGCTCCAACGATTTTCGTTCGTCATATCTGAAAACGATGGGTATAATTATCGTGAGTGGCTGTAATGCAGACACATAGTCGAAATACATTACCCGGGCTCCACAACAGGGTCTTCAACTTATGACCATCCAAAAGATAAGATACTGAGTTGACCTCTCGCGCCTCGGTCGACCCAGAAGAAGCTTTGCCGCCTCAACCTCACCCGGCGACAACCTGGCTTTGACCTCATCCGATGATAACCGGGACTCTTCAGCAAGCTCAGGATTCAGAGAACTCCAACTATTGAGCATCGGTCCCAGGTCGGAAAGGACGACAAACTCAAAGGTGTCTTTCCACCCATAGTCGGAAATCGAAAGGTCGTGTATAAGCCTCATTGTCGGGCGAGCAGCGATATGATACCACACTTGGTGAGGGTCGGGTATTATCCGGAAGAAATACTTGAATAGTCCAAGGGATGGTCGAACCCCACAAAGCTCACAAAGCACGATAAGCCAACTAAGGGGGGAAAAGCTTGGGGAGAGAGTCTACAAATAGAAAGCTTCAAAGAGCACGAAACCTCTACGATGAAGGGATGAAGATGAAATCGGAGTCTTAGACGAAGAACTTTAAGATACACCCCAACCTCATTCTTCCGTGGAAAACACACTCTCTCATCTGAATAAGGCACCCTAACCCTGAAAGGATGGCAGAGACAACCTTGCCAGACCTCAGCGGTCAGATCAAGGGAAAACCTTGGGGCCATCTCTAAGATAACTCCAGGAACCTTCAAGCTCCGATCACTTCGACGAATGGGAAGGTCTGGTTCAATCCAAACCCATTTTCCCTTTCCAGAAACTTCCTCGCATCGAGGTGGGCCGAAGGCGCGCCATGAGCTCCTCGTAGGTCGGCTCCTTCATTATGACTGGAGCGAACATACCTGACGGATCTAAAGAGATTCAAGGTCAATCAGGAGAGAATACCTTAGGAAGAGCAAGCAATCTCCGAGGAGGCGACACTGAAAGCAAGCTTTCGAACCAAGGAAGAAGGCAAAACAGAAAGGTCTCTTCTTCTTCCTCACTTTTCTTTTTATACGAAGGAATTCAACTGATTGATGGTCGATTGACGACAGTGTCTGAAGCCAGCCACAAGAAGAGGCAGAGATCAATTCAAAGACAAAAAGTTTTTAGCGGCGTAAATCAAATCAAATGTTTCGAAAACTGTGTGCATTTAAGGAGATTACACCTCATTCAGTCTCAATCAGTGCAGTTTCTAAGGCACAAATGATGGAAGCCATTTTCAGTGCACGAATAGGGATTTTGCTGGAGTATCCACGTACCCGACCCATTCGACACCCACAACCCGATACCCGTCGCTCAAAGCGGAGTGTTGCCAAGTCAAACCAACGAATTGTTCGATCGTTAGGCTTGCGCTAATATTCAGGGGGAGGTTAATGGGGCCGAGTAAATTGGCAGCCGTTATCTCGAATCCTGGAGGAGATCGTGTTACATACAATCAAAGAGGAACAACCTATAAATGGATGGAAGGACAAAGATAAATGGGTTTCAATTCCACGATATGAGATCTAAGACATAGAACTTTACTTTCTCAGCTGATATTTCTTACATTACATTGCTTATGACGTCAGATCTGAGACGAACCTCCATGGGTCGATCTCAGCTGCTCCGAGCTCCCTCTTAAGTTCCTATACTAACTTAAGCATCGGAGGGGATTTGGGTCGGAACCCAGATTCGAGCCCCCTAACGTGTCTCTTTGGTGTAGATCGACAAGTCTCCATCTCCTGCGAGGGTCGCCCTCGAGTCTCTCAACCTCGAGCGATCAACGTACAAACTGATCGAGGGTTGATTGAGCACTGCACCATATCATCTACATCCATCACTCGACCCAGGTTCTTCTAACCTAGGGTCCTACTTCACCTACTGATGAGGCTCTGACTCAGTACGAAGAGCCCACGTCAGACTGACAACTGTCTCAGTCATTTTTGGTCTTAACAGATGAGGTGGCATCATCTGTTTTGTCATAGATCGATGAGGTGGAATCATCTCCAGTGTTCATTCAAACCCAAAATTCAAACCCATTGGCTTCTCCCCAACTCACTTCCCACCAAAATCAAACTCAAAATTTAAAATTTGCAGCCAAAATATTTTTGTCCTAGTCATCATAAGATTACTTGAAGTTTTGTCCTAGTCAACAACAAAGTTTGTCCAAGTCATATTTTGGGTGCCACGTTGGACAAAGATTCAAAAAAAGTCATCAAATGTATTGTTACGACTAATTTGGACCAGCCCGAATTACAACGGCCCACGGCCCAGCCTCAAAGGGGACGCCCACTAGGGAAGACGGGTCCGCCGAGAAGGGCCCACGGACGGGGCTGAAGGCCTGGCCACTCCACCCTCGGGGGCACCAGACTAGCCCCCATTCTGCCAGATTAACCACCCCTCGGAATCCGCGATCCCATAATGGCCATTAACGGACCCGTTAATGGCCCACCCCTCCACTACGCACGAGTGGGAGGAGGCGGAGGCGGATCGTGGGGACGTGAAAGGAGGCGGGACGTGGGGCAATCACGACGGACCCTATAAGGGGAAGGCCAAGACAACGGAGAAGGGGATCGAGACTCAGGTAATCAACAGAGAGGTACTCCATCAACGACCTAGGCATTCGCCATCTCAATTCCTCCCTCCCACAAACTCGCGTCGCTTGGGTTGACGTTCCGGCTTCCTTACAAGCCGGATCTCCCCCGCCGAGTACCCCTACAGACCTTGATCTGACTTAGGCATCGCAGGGAATTTGGCCGGAACCTAGGTCCAGCCTCCCTGACGAGTTTCCTCATCTGTCCAGGAAGAAGCTGTCCGAGGCGCCGAGGCTACCCCTCAGCGTCGGGCGGCCACCCCCCTCGCAGTCGTCAGGTGGACGGTTGCTCGAGAACTGACCCTCTAGCAAGGCACCGAGGCTACCCCTCGACGCGGATCCGACCGAGGCCGAGTGCGACCCAGCCGAGGCCGAGCGCGATCCACCGAGCCGAGGCTTCTCCTCAGCTCCCTGAAGGCCAAGGATCGACGCGACCCGGGGACTCCCCCGTCTGTGCCCGACCCCGCTTCCACCCACATCGAGAGCACGCGGGCTCGGCGATCCCAAGGGACCACCAGGTCGGCCCCTTGACCACGTTGACCAAGCAACCGACGGTCAACGAACAGTGGTGAGAAAACACCCGTAAACATCTGGCGCCGTCTGTGAGAACGAACTAACACCCACGTCAAACCACCAAGATGGAACCCATCGGTAACGGCCAGGGGCGCATGCCACCTATCCCGGAGGAAGGAGCGTACCACGCCCCCGCCGAGAACCTACACGGCCGCGCCGCCGGAGAAACCGACGATGCCTGGCTAGCCACGCAGGGACAACTCCGCACCTACGCGTAGGAGACCAACGCCAACATCCGGACTTTAGTCGTGACGATTCAACAGCTCGTCAGCAGCACTCCCACCCCCGAGGGTGGAGAGGGACAGACCTACCGCCAGGAAGAAGATCCCCGACCTCTTTGGTCCGCCGTGGTTGCCGACCATGGAAAAGGAGTGCACAACATGGAGCGGAGGTTCACCATGCCCGGTTTTCCCCCAGAACGGTCTCCCACTCCCACCTCATTCAGAGAAGGAAAGGGGAGGGACTCGGAATGGACGGACGGTGTCTCGAGGACGGCCTCGTCCCCGTGTCCAGGATTGTCCAAACGTAAGCGGGATGATCGCCGGTCAGTGAGCGTCCGGTCTTACCAGAGCGGAAGCAGCTGACGAGCAAGGACGCACCACCAAAAGAACTGGAGGGAGTATTCGCGCCAATTGAGTCCGGCACCCAAGATAGCGAAGGTGCAAGAGGAGGTCAAGCCTCCACCACCCCCCCTGTTGCAGCCGAACGGGAAGGAGGCGGGTGAAGGGGAGCGACCCGGGTGCATCAGCGGAGAACGATGCCCCCTGACTCGGAGGATAACCGAGGCACGGATACCCTCGAACTTCAAGGTGTCGACACTGGAGAAATACAACGGCATCAGCGACCCCGCGGATCATGTGATGGACTACGAGGGGGTCATGGCGTTCCAGGGGGCCGATGACACCCTGCTCTGCAGGGGTTTCTACTCCACCCTACGGGGGCCGCCCGGACCTGGTACCTCAGCCTGCCCGGTCGGTCGATAGACAGCTTCGAGGATCTCACCCAGTTATTCTGCAAGCAATTCATAGCCGGGCGGCAGGTAAGACCTGATTCGGAACACTTATTCAATGTGGTACAGGGACCGGCCGAATCTCTGAGATACTTCATGCGTCGCTTCAATGTGGAGCGATTGAGCGTGGATAGCTGTCCCGAGCTGGTTGTGAAGGCGGCCCTGAAGAAAGGCCTGCGACACAGGGGCTTGAAGAAATCGCTACACAGCGACCCTCCGAAGGACCTCGCCAGAATTATGGCCCGAGCGGAATGCTTCATGCTGACAGAAGAGGCCCTGGCCGTCGATGAGGGTAAGACCAGGCGCGGAACCAAGCGCAATGAGAACGAGCGGCACGGCGCGGAGGAGCATCGACAAGAGAAGAGGGCCAGAGGAAGACCACGGAGGGAAGAGCCCCGGCACGCCTCGGTGACCGCCACCCCGGACGTGGTCCTAGCACAAGCCCAGAAGGAGGGACATATGAACCAATCTCCCCCAAGGATGAAGAAAGGCGGGAGGGATGAAGAGAAGTACTGCAAGTACCACAAAGACAACGGCCACGATACCGACGACTGTTGGCATCTAAAGAAAGACATCGAGAAGCTTGTGAGCCGGGGGCACCTGAAGAACTTCGCCAACGACCCCGCCTCGGGAGAAGGAACGTCCAAACAGCAGGACAATGGAAAAAGGGTGAATGTGGTCCAGACGGTTATGCGTATCATCGAGTGAGGGGATAGAGTAAACAGCCGCCGCTTCACCGGGGGAGGGCTATCCTGCCAGAACCTCCCCTGTCTTTTGTCGCTTTTTTCTTTTTCATTCCTCTAAATGTACTGTCTCATGGAAATGAAGGCGTACTCTGTCAGTGCAGATTCAATCACTTGTTTTGAGCAGACAATTCAGGACGCATAAGAGGACCAATCAAGGCAACCACGATTAACCATCAAGTGGGGAGGAAAGCCGTTCCCCAGAGAATAGGCCAGCCGAGCCGGTGGACCACGAAGCCGAGGGGTACTTACCCCCGCGGACCGAGCGAACCGCCCGTTCGTAAGGCTGGGGGCAACTCCCCCAGCAGACGGGCACGACGGCCGGTCATAAGCCGAGGGGTACTTACCCCGCGGACCGAGCGAACCGCCCAATCATAAGGCTGGGGCAACTCCCCCAGCAGACATGCACAACGGCCGGTCATAAGCCGAGGGGTACTGACCCCCGCGGACCGAGCGAACCGCCCGCTCGTAAGGCTGGAGACAACTTCCCCAGCAGACGGGCACGACGGCAGGTCATAAGCCGAGGGGTACTTACCCCTGCGGACCGAGCGAACCGCCCGCTCGTATGGCTGGGGGCAACTCCCTCGGTAGACGGGCACGACGGCCGGTCATAAGCCGAGGGGTACTTACCCCCGCGGACCAAGTGAACCGCCCGCTCGTAAGGCTGGGGGAACTCCCCCGGCAGACGGGCACGACGGCCGGTCGTAAGACGAGGGGTACTTACCCCCACGGACCGAGCGAACCGACCGCTCGTAAGGCTGGGGCAACTCCCCCAGCAGACGGGCCTGACGGCCGGTCGTAAGCCGAGGGGTACTTACCCCCGCGGACCGAGCGAACTGCCCGCTCGTAAGGCTGGGGGCAACTCCCCCAACAGATGGGCAACACGGCCGGACATAAGCCGAGGGATACTCTCCCCCACAGACCGAGCGAACCGCCCGCTCGTATGGCTGGGGCAACTCCCCCAGCAGATGGGCACGACGGCCGGTCATAAGTCGAGGGATACTCTCCCCCGCGGACCAAGCGAATCGCCCGCTCGTAAGGCTGGGGACAACTCCCCCAGCCGACGAGCATGGCGGCCGGTCATAAGCCGAGGGATACTCTCCCCCTGCAGACCGAGCGAATCGCCCGCTCGTAAGGCTGGGGGAAACTCCCCCAGCCGACGAGCATGGCAGCCGGCTACAAGCCGAGAGAGGACCTCCCTCGCGGACCGAGTGACCCACCCGCTCGCCAGGCTGAGGACAATCACCCTGACGGATAGAATCAGCGGGAAGAATGACATCCCAAGCCAGACGAGCCCGGGACAACACCCCTAGACGAGGGCGACATACGATGATCGGGCGGAAAAGAAAATGGGCGACGCCCGTCCGGTCTAGGAACATTGAAGGTTATTTCAAGGGGGAGAACCCCTGAAGAAGAGACCAGTGGCGCAAGAAAAACTGACTAAAAGAAATCGTTTTCATTAATGGTATAGGTTACATATCACTCAACAGCATCCTCTCAAGCACTGTTGTTGACAACAAAATTTGTCACCCAAGAAAAGAAAAAGGGGGACATGATACAAGGGCTCTTCAGGGGTCCGGAGCACGAGAGATAGCGTCATCCGGGGCCTCGCCTTGCTCCGAGCAGAGGGGATCGGCGCGTCCCGGTGGAGGGGGGATCGGCTCCCGGGCGATCTCCGCGAACTGTCGGAATGACTCCCTGACGACCTCCACTATGCGAGGGGCGAGGAGGTCCTCATAGGTCCCGAAGACCTCCCTCAGGACCGACGCGATTCTCGGCCTTATGGCTGTGTCGACGCCCTTCTCAGCCTCCTCAGCGAAACGGAGCCTCCGACGCAGCTCGACGAGTTGGCCCCAGAGATCCTCCCTCTCCCGCCGGAACTTTTCTTCCGCTTCTCGGCCCAAGTCATGGGCATCGACAAGATCTCTTTTGATATCATGCACCTGAGACTCGAGCTCGTCGGCACGACGGCGTAGCTGTTGAGCTTCCATGCGGGCACCTTGAAGGGCTACCTCAGCCCCCCCAACCCATGCGCGCTCCCGATTTAAAGAATCCTCGAGGTTTCTCAATCAGGTCACCCGGCGTTGCGCCTCAACAGCCATCGCGGTGGCCTGCAAACAAAAGAGAGGTGGGTTATACTAAGGAAGGTCGAAGGGCAGGGCAACTGTCCGAAATAGATAGGAATTCGAACCTGTTGGAGATGACAGATCAGGGAGTACGACAATATGACAACGGGGGACATCTCCAAGAGGGAACGGTCCCCCGGAAGGACGGAATCCGCCGCCAGCCGATTCGCCAAGGCCATGTCAAGGGACACCGAGTCCCCGGGAGGATCAGCGGGGCCCGCTAAGGCGGTCGACGGGACGCAGCCATCCCCCAACACCGAAGGGGTAGCCGAGGGAGTGACGACGGCGTGGGCGGCGGGGTCGGCCGCAACGGTCAGCGCGATTGCCTTGCCGGGATCCGTCGGCGCGACGGAGGGAGCCGGAGAAGCGGCGCACCCGCCATTCTTCCGCAGATTCTTCCTGTTGGGGCCAGCGGTAACTGGGGGGAGCGCTTGCGACTCCCGCCCGTGGACGGCCGAGGAGCCAATCCGGAACCCTCAACAGGGAGGGGGTCGATCCTAGTGACCTCTCCTCCGGGAGGACCCGATGCGACCCGTGGGCGAGACTTGGCCTCAATCCTCCCCGAAGGAGGCTAGGACCGGCACAACTCTTCATCTACAGTGCGGTGAGGTGCCTGTCCAGAAGAACTCCCACGGCCTCGGCGAGACCCCAGCCGAATAAGCTCATCAACATCGTGGGTGAATTCGCGGCCAGCCATCCCTGCGAGAGGAAGCGAAATCAGGGTGAGCCAGAGGTTAAACGGAAGGAGGGGAGACAACCTACCGGGGGACCACAGAGTGCACTTAAGAAGCAGGTCGTCCAGCAAAGGCCAGACTGCCCTCTCCTCAAGAGAAAGTGACGACAGGAGGCGGACCGCGGCCCGCTCGGCCTCGGATAAGGTTACCGCCCCGTCGATTTGTTACAGACTCCCCCAACCTGTCAAGATCACCGAGACCGGGGGAAAGACGACGAAAACGAAGATGGAGTCCCAGTTCCCCGACCAATGAGGCAGACCGAGCAGGCACACCCGCCCCGCGCGGGCCCGGAGGTGCAGCCAAGATCCGAGGCCAACCGTCTGGATCCGATAAAAGTGAAAGAGGAGGGGGAGAGACGGCTCCAGGCCGTGAGCGATACAGAGCATAATGAGCCCGGTCAGTACCGCAACAGAGGATGGCGTCAGCTGGCACAGGGTGACTTTCAAGGAATCCGTGAATTGAATGATAAAAGGGTGGAGGGGGAAGCGGAGCCCCAGATGGAACATCTCGACGTAGACGCCGACCTCGTTACTCTGCGGGAAGCAGATCCGCTCATCTCCAAAGGGAATCTGGACGTCATAGGGATGACATAAGTACCTCTCCCGTATTTCCCTAGTGACTAGGAAAGGGGCCATAGATGACGACCGGAGGATCGACGGAGGGATGCCTAATCGCTTGGAAGACGAGGCCACGTCGTCCCCAACGGGATCCGAAAAAAGTTTTCCTTTCCCCTTATCCGGGACCCCCGGGGGCGGCGAAGAAGCTTTGGGCCCTGGGGGATGGGCACGATCGGGACCAGACGTCGGTCCGCCAGGACATGTATCACCTATTCTAAGCATGGCCATAGGCCGAGTTAAAGAGTGGGAGAATTACCTTAATAAGAGTTTGGAAGAAGGCATATGTCAGGAAGAAGAAGCTGGCAAAACGGAGATCAAGAAGGAATGAGCGCGAAAGAGTTGAAGCTCGAGGGATTATAACATATATATTGAGGACGATGTTTGGATCTGAACCGTCAGGGGAGAGCACGTGGCGACATCAAGACGGCGACGATGCTTCGAAAACTGCACCAACGGAAGTTCAAACGGAGCGGTAATAATGGCATTCATTTAATGGCGGAATCTCGACTGACGCACTCATCGGATCATGTAAGAGTCACATCACCCGAGCCAAATCGACGGAAGCCGAACGGCCCGGGCGATGGGGGCAATTGTTACGACTAATTTGGACTAGCCCGAATTACAACGGCCCACGGCCCAGCCTCAAAGGGGACGCCCACTAGGGAAGACGGGTCCGCCCAAAAGGGCCCACGGACGGGGCTGAAGGCCCGGCCACTCCACCCTCGGGGGCACCCGACTCGCCCCCATTCTGCCAGATTAACCGCCCCTCGGAATCCGCGATCCCATAATGACCATTAACGCACCCGTTAATGGGCCACCCCTCCACTACGCGCGAGTGGGATGAGGCGGAGGCGGATCGTGGGGACGTGAAAGGAGGCGGGACGTGGGGCAATCACGAGGGACCCTATAAGGGGAAGGCCAAGACGATGGAGAAGGGGATCGAGACTCAGGTAATCAACAGAGAGGTACTCCATCAACGACCTAGGCATTCGCCATCTCAATTCCTCCCTCCCCCAAACTCGCGCCGCTTGGGTTGACGTTCCGGCTTCCTTACAAGCCGGATCTCCCCCGCCGAGTACCCCTTCAGACCTTGATCTGACTTAGGCATCGGAGGGGATTTGGCCGGAACCTAGGTCCGGCCTCCCTGACGAGTTTCCTCATCTGTCTAGGAAGAAGCTGTCCGAGGCGCCGAGGCTACCCCTCAGCGTCGGGCGGCCACCTCCCTCGCAGTCGTCAGGTGGACGGCTGCTCGAGAACCGACCCTCTAGCAAGGCGTCGAGGCTACCCCTCGATGCGGATCCGACCGAGGCCGAGTGCGACCCAGCTGAGGCCGAGCGCGATCCACCGAGCCGAGGCTTCTCCTCAGCTCCCTGAAGGCCGAGGATCGACGCGACCGGGGGACTCCCCTGTCTGCGCCCGACCCTGCTTCCACCCACGCCGAGAGCACGCGGGCTCGGCAATCCCAAGGGACCTCCAGGTCGGCCCCTTGACCACGTTGACCAAGCAGCCGACGGTCAACGAACAATGGCGAGAAAACACCCGTAAACATGTATAATCAATGTTACAGACGTCTTCGAATGCAAGTTAACTTAGATTTTAGCAAACTGAAACTATATAGCATATATATATCTATTATACATATGACAATACATTGCACTCAAACCCTATACATTCACGACTCATTGCTGCCATACTTTTGGCCCACGCATCTCCGGCTTCTTATATATATCACTCTTATGACCTACTTTATAGCAAAGCATATACACGATCGATCCACACCAACGTACTACATAATCATACCTTTTTTTCCCAAGAACTCGTGAAACATGGTTTCAAACTTCTCCATGTCGCCCTTTGGGAGTGAAATCAACACATTCACCCCCTTGTCCGCGCCTCTGATGCTCGGAAAGAGCAAGATGATGTCTTTGCCCGGATTCGTCACCGGACACGAGTACAGCGGCTTCCCCCACGGGTACACGACCTCCTCAAACCCTAGCTTCCACCACGACGACACGAACACGTCCCCGCAGGGGAACCCCTTGTACATCTGCCCCCAATCGATCGCCGACCGTATGTATTCATCGCTCATCCTCTCCGCTCCCTCCCTGACCATCCCAACGATCCTTGAGAATGGCCCGTTCTCAAGGTCGTGGCACGTGGCGCTTGCGTACGTGCTCAAGACGGCGTTCCCCGTGTACGACGGCGGAAGAGCGGGGCTCAGCCGCCTCCTAATGTCGACCGCGTAGAGGACGGTCGAGGTCTTGTCCTTGTCGTCGCATCGGCTTGTCGCCGCCGCCTTGCAACGCCAAATGAGCGCCACGACGACGTTGAAGCTAGTGATTGCACGGGCATCCACCGTCCCGCCCCCGCCCGCCCTGGCCTTCTCCTTGAGGGCGGCGATGTTGTCCGTGTCGAGGCGGAAGAGCTTGAGCTCCAGCGCATCGGATGCAGCATCGAGCATAGTTGGGGGCGGGGCTTGTTCTTCCTCCTTCCGAGGGGTTGGAAGCTCCAGCTTGATGAGCTCGGGGTGCGAGAATTCGACACGCGGTGGGCTTCTTGCGGCAAGGAGGCGGCGGTCGTTGAAGGGCGGGACGGCGAGGGGCCGGTGGTCCGCGAGTGCTGCAAGGTTCTTGAGGAAGAGTTGGAAGCCGATGCCGTCGAAGGCCGTGTGATCGGTGGACACGCCGAGCGCGAAGCCCCCACATTTGAACGATGTCACCTGTAGAATTTGAAATGTGAAGCGAGATTGGGCAAACATTATTTATCTGTTAGTTGAAGGAGAGTAAGAAATGGGATCTGGTTGGCTCGCCCGTAGGACAATTTGATCGGCCAACGCGATGTGGTTCATCCGATCCACCATTGTTTTTTTGTACTTTGTGGGCCCCACTATGCAGTGAAAGGGAGAGAAGGAGAAAAAGTAACGTGTTGGACGATCAGATTGTCATATACGCGTAGGAGCCAAACTGAGCCTATACCAATTACCATGAAAAATAAATTAAAAAGCCATTCGGCTGGATATCAGGATTCTGGTTGGATGTGATCTTTGTTTTGATTTTCTTCACGCTACCATGAAACTTTATCACTTCCCCGTGAAAATTTGGGCTTTAGCAAAAGGGAACAACTGAAAGCGCTTCCCCGTGAAAATTTGTCACAGGCCATCCGCGTATTTCTAAATTTAAGGATTCATTACCTGAAAGGCACAGAGAGGCCGGCCGTCTGACTCAACGGCATCCCCAGAGTCTCCGGCGACCGCCGCCAGCTGCCGGAACGCCGGGTTCGGGTACTCCAGCTCACCCAGCTCATCCAACCCGAGCCCGCTCGAAGCCACCACAAACTTCACCCCGGCTGCACTGCAGTCAACCTCCATCCTCCCCTCCCTCCCATCAAACCTCAGCCTTCCGGCCAGGAAGTCGTACGGCACGAGCAGCCTCTCAACCGCAGACCGCAGCCTCCCGACGACCACGCCGACGGGATACTCGGCGCTGGCGCTGAAGAAATGGACGGTCTCGACGCTGAAGTTGAGGACCTGGTCTATGTTGGACAGAAACATAGACCTCCTCTCCGATGGCTGGCAAGGGCGGACAGTATCGGTGCTAAGTATGGTAAGTTTGAGGTCCTGAGGACCGATGGCATGTGTGGTTTGGCTCAAACTTCCCATTCTTTGAGGAAAACTTTCTGCTGTTGTTGTTGTTGTTGCGTTTGGGATGAAGAGTGAGGTTCGCTAGCCCTTTCGGGGGTTGATTTATAGTACGTCGTCCGAAAGTGAAGATTTTTGAGGGGCTGTTGGTTGCATTTATGAAGTGGTTTATTTCAACAGGGTAGATGGAAAATGATGAATATCACGTGACATGAATAACCATCGTAGTCTTCAAGCATAGAGAGAGAGAGAGAGATTCTACGTATGATTGTTTATGATTTTAATGAGCATGTTAAGATGCTTGCTTGATGGAGACAGGGCTTAGCAGAGATCTTAGTGGCCGGCTAGTTTTTAATTTGAGTCCGTTCTGGATGCTTCCGAGTCTCCGTCAGCATTCGTGGGTACGCTCAGTAATGCCCATGTAACTATTGTATCTATGGTCAACCTTTCTGATTAGATGCTGACGTATAGACATATTGAAGGCGCAAGAGTTGTAACATAGGAATTACATGGGCTTAACTGTCGGTTTGGTCATATGTATAGGTTATTTATAAGCATCTGTAGACCAAATAACAAGGATTATTTTACATTGTCTGGTTCGGCTTTGCTAACACTTTTGTTGACTATGATGTGTAGATTACATAATAAGGAAGTGGAAGGTGTATCTTGCATATCCAGGTTCTTCTGTCCATTACGTCATCATTTGAGCCGCATGTGGGAACGTAGAAATCACCGTGTACAACATATGAAGCACTCGAGAAAGGACCTAAGCGAATGGAGAGGAGCACATCGGGCACAACACTATGAGGCAGGAGAATAACGACGACCATGGATCTCTACCAACACCCCCAACATGTCTCATATCCACTCGATATGGGGACATCGTTAGACAATGCACATGAACTTATTAGAAATCAAGTTCACAAAATGACTTGTTGAGATACTTCTGTATGGTAAACATACTCTAAATATCAATAGAACCTCTTAGATGGTAGTTGGTGCAATATAGTACTTACGACTAAAGAAGTGCTAAAGGACCTTGTAGCATGATAAATGATCATAAGGCGATTTATCCTAAGTGTACGTCTTGTTAAAAGAATATATGGTGTCCATTATCCTAAGTATGAATTCAGATGAATAATATACTTAGATAATGTCCATAGACTTACAGTTAGGTCGTTACGTATCCAGATAAGATATCGATTATGAGTAGTAAGCGACCATATAGAAACTTAAGTCTTAAACGGTTCGTGGTCATAGAGGTGTCGAGAACTGGATATCGGCACATCGGACAGACCACTGTGTCTTTGTCTTACCTTAGGGTAATGATGATCTCATAGTCATTCGACTTGGAAAAGTCGGAGACGAGACACAGGTGCTCATTGGAGAATGAGTTCACTGAACAACCAACTTAGAGTTATTATGTAACGCCCCGCTCCCCAAAATAAGACGGGAGCGAGAGCGTTACTGGGGTCCGCTTGAACCGGAGCGGTGAAGCTCGGGTTCATTAAGCGTCTGTGGTAAAACGCAAGGGCAGGTCCCTCACACGCTTTTCAGAACAACCAGAATTATTCATACATTACAAGCCACATCTAGAAAATAAACGTCCGTACACGAAATAAAAACAACAAGCCTCAGGTGGGCCGAAATACAACAAAGATAACATACACCAACAACAACAGAAAGCAACTACGACAAGCAGCAACGGAATAGCACACTAGTTCTCCGCAGGGAGAGACTCGGCGTCTACAGCGAACTCTTGACTTTCCAAGTCAGGTGTCTCGTAAGGAACCTCCTGGTACTCAGGCTCGGGATCTGACATACATCCAAAAACATGAATGTATGTCAGCAAGGGTCTGCAAAAAGATGTTAGAACCCAAGGCAAGATATACAAATTTATACTGGATTTAAGAGGCAATTATAAATTAAACGAGATAACAATAAAAGTTTAAACATGCTGATTTTAAAGTAAATACATCCTATCATGCAGTTCTAAACAATCTGATGAGTAAAGTAAAGCATGTCAATTTCACTGAGGTAACAATTTCAATTTGCAAGTTCAATGTTAGTGTCACATGTCTATAATAGGGTTCTCGCCTTTAGAACGTGATGAGTGAGTCGTTCTTCTCACGAGGGCTTACCGTGATTGGCGCTAACCCACCGCATACGGGTGGTGCCCTTGAAGAGAGTACCCGGTCATACGCCTAGTAGC
This sequence comes from Scilla litardierei, assembly GCA_030789695.1. NCBI lineage: Eukaryota > Viridiplantae > Streptophyta > Magnoliopsida > Asparagales > Asparagaceae > Scilla > Scilla litardierei. The sequence continues at coordinate 19,822 of JAULAV010004527.1, forward strand.
CACTCAATCCTAACCCCACCCCAAGATTTGTGCTAGAACACGAGCCAGCCTAGTCAACTCACATGACATCACGAAAGTCACGATTTCGCCTTCGAGGCGCACGATTTCACGATGTCTCACTCTCTTGTTAGTTATGCAGCAATATCATCATCAATTGTTCTTTTACAGCATTTTCCAGAATTACAAAACAACATTCCCAATAATTTAACAAAAGAGTGAACATGAGAGTTTAACGATTACGATGCAGAAAGCTAACTTTACATGCATTTGTTCTAAACTAAGGTATATCAAATTATATCCCTTGGATCCCATTTTTAGCCACGGATGTCGTGGAAGTGATTTCACGCGTCATTTCACGTGCAGGTTCTGAGCTACGTAACTTTAGATGCAGAAAGCTAAAAGAGCATTTACCTTCACAAAGTCATTATAAATTGCATACTTGCCTGTTTTTGGTGATTTTGGTGCCGTTGGGTTCGTCTCGACGGCAAATCAATGAATTAGATATTTTGCGAAATACGTGCAACATTAAAATGACGCCCGAATTGGGTTCGCCTAATTTTATCGGGTTCTCTGACAAGTGTAACATTGTATAGCGTATTCCACTAACATGATACACATTATTTTATACTAGTATTATCATCCTAACATTATTTAATCATACTAACACGGTGAAATCGAATTAACATTTAAACTAACTAGTTGTAACTACCACTTAATTAACTAAGCTAATATTAGTTAGTGATGGGTTATTAGCATGTTAATTTGTCATCAAAGGGGGTACACCCACTACACCTACTAACACACAATAATACCCTCATACACAATAATAAAACCCCGCTACACACTCTCTCCTCATTCTTTATTTCTCTTTCTTTATTAAACCCCTACTCAAAGGTTGCCATTCTCCTTTCTTTCATTAATACAAGGCCATCTCTCTCTCTCTCTCTCTCTCTCTCTCTCTCTCACATTTCGGTTCACAGTTTTTTTTCTTTTTTTTGTTTCAAATCATTTGCAGGCAAGGGGAGAACGCACGCAAATGAGGGAGGGGGTCTTCACCTTCGCACGGAGGAGGAGGGGGCCACGGCGACGGACTGCGGGTCCCAGGCGGCGGCGGCGGACTGCGGGTCCCAGGCGGCATCGTCGTGCAGGTGGCTGGCGGCGGCTTCACGGCGTGGGGGCGGTTCCGGTTGGCCGGTGGCGGGGACTTCTCAGGCGATGGGGGTGAGGCCAATAGGAGAGGGAGGAGGAAGGAGACGGATCTGATTGAGGGTTTGTTGGGTTTTGTTGAATCTGAAATCTGTTTTCAGATTTGTGCTTTTGTGTTTTGAATTTGGGTTACAAATCTTCAGATCTGAAATTCTTGTTGTTTGATTTCGAATTTCAGTTTTGGGGATTGGATTTTGGTTGATGAATGATTGAGGGGCTGATTTGTTTTTGGGGAGAATTGGGTTTGTTTTCAGATTTGGCTTGGAGAATTTGCAGAGGAAGAAGATGGCTGCAGGGAAGAAGACGTGAAGGTTGGTTGTTTGCAGCTGATGAAATATAGAGAGGGAGGGGGCAGCTTGATGGGGGGAGTTGGCAGTGGGGGAAGGGAAGTGAAGGAGTTAGTTGGATCTCACCGATGCATTCGGTGGGATTCAATAGGTTAGGTACGTTAATTAATAATTAGTTAGGGTAAATAGTTAGGGTTAAAATAAATTTCATCCAATTAGTAATTCTCCATTTTAGTTAAGGTAAATAAGTAATTTAGTAGAGTGTGATTGTTAAAATAATGACGTAATTAGTGAAAGTTGAGTGTGATTAGCAATTTTGTAATTAGGTGGATAATTAAGTTAAGATAATTTGTTAAAATTAATAGTCGGTTAATGATGATACAGTAGAACGAAGGACGGATACACGCTCGCGTTGACGTACAAACATAGAACTCGCGTACAAAAACATCCGGATGGTCAAAACGAAAATACGGGCACACACACAATGATACATCTAGCAGATACCGGCCGTTACATCCTACCCACCCTAAGAAAAATTCCGACCTCGGAATTCTTATCCGCTAAAGAGTTAGGAACAAATATGGATAACGCTCCCGTATCTCATCTTCCCGCTCCCAGATAGACACTCCTGGCGAGTCGTGTCGCCACATCGCTCTGACTAGATCAACATTCTTGTTCCTGAAGACTTTCTGACGTCGATCTAGGATCTCTACAGGTTGCTGTTCGTACGTCAGATCTGGTCGAACCGTAATCTCAGAGTAGTCCACAACATGAGAAGGGTCGCTGATATAACGACGCAGCTGGGATACATGTGTAACGGCCAGTGTTTTTAGGCGAGTCTTCGATTGTGCGTGCCAGTATTTTTACTCCTGTCATCCAGTTAACTTTCCATCCGTACGTATCGACACGAGCGAGTCACTACTTTTATTTTACCGTGTCGTCAATATTTACCATCAAGTTTAACTAAAATAATTTAACTAAATTATCCTGCTAATTACTTTCACTAATTACCTTATTAATTACATCAAAAATTTACTAATTACAAATTCCTAAATCGCTTAAATTACTTTCACAAATTACTTCTCTTTTTATTTATTACTATTAAGACTTACTTGATTACGTTAATCAAGTATTTACCTTAACCCTACAAAATCGACAACCTACACGTTCGGAAATCAGATTCCTCCTAAAATTTGTCAAATATGGCTTTCTTTTTCGTTTGAGAAAAGCTGTACGCCTCTCCTTTCCCTTTAGTCTTCAGATCTCATTAAACACACATCTTAATCGAATTAAAACGGGTTTGACAAATTGGTTAGTGTGTGTCCCTGATCATCTTATTAATCCAAACGTCTTCTCCCCTGTAAATCAAAGCAAAAATCTGCTAAACTTTCTGCAGAACCTATTTTCCCCAAAAGCAAATCACCAAACACAAATCAGCCACAACAAAGCCAATCAACCCAATTCCCAAAACAATTCATCAAATCTGAAACAAACTGAGATTTAAATCAGAAAGAGGAGAAAATCAGATCAGAAATTTGGGGTTTCAGAATCCAAAAAGAAAAAAAACAAGGAAACCCAAATCCTCTTCCATTCAATCTGCTTCCTCCTCCACCCTCTCCCATAGACTGACCTCCCCCAACCCAACGACACCACCGCCGCCGCCTCTTCCAGCGCACCGCCGCCGCCTGCGATAGGCCGGAGCCGCCGTCCGCCTCCTCTTTTCCCCGTCGTCGCATAAAGGTAAGGACCCCTCTCCTCTTGCCTTTAAGCGTGAGCTCCCCTTGGTTCTCTTGATTGCTGCAAGTATCAAAAAAAAAGAAAAGGGCTGAGAGCTGAAACGAAAGAAAGGGAAGCAGGGAAAGAGGCTAAATGAATAAAGAGATAGTAGGTGTGAGGCTTTGTATAGGATAAAGAGAGTTGAATGATAAAAAAAGAAGTTGCATATGACAGCCTTAGCCTTATTAATAAGAATGGGTTGGATAAATGAAGGGACATGCTTTTCTCTTATTTAATAATAATGGGACAAATATTTAAGTTTCAGCCTTAGGATTAAAGTCTACTAATGGGTCGACAGCCTTAGGTCTTATAATATAGGGGAGAGAGGGAGGGAGGGAGGGGGGGGGGGGGGGGGGGAGAGAGAGAGAGAGAGAGAGAGAGAGAGAGAGAGAGAGAGAGAGAGATGTTACTTGTTACCCCTAAGTCAAAAATTAGTATATGAATTATTTAATGCCATGTCTAACTATATGATTAGCTTAAGTTATTGTTAAATTATTATTAGCTTGTTAATGTTAATAATTACTTCAGCATGTATCAACTTTGTAAATGATGATTAGTGTAATAAAACCCAGTATAAAATAAGGCGCACCATGTTAGTATAACCTCGTATAAATGCCACACTAGCCGGACAACCCGATAATTAAACGAACTCATTTTTGAGATTATTACGATAATATGTTTATTAACGAAAAATCTAATTCGGTGAATTCTTTAACCGAAACAGAGAACCGAACGTACCGACACGTAATACCCGTCGAGACGAACCCAACGACACCATCACCGAAATCAGGCAAGTATACGATTTATAATGAATTTACGAATTGGATGTTAAATTAGTCTCTTGTATGTAAATGTTGCTCGTTACTCTCGTAACCATGGAAATTGTTGTTTAAAGATAACTGGTCATATTATTTTAATTGCTGCATGCCTTGAAATAATTAACTAGCGTGTGACATCGTGAGATCATGCGCCTCGAAGGCGAAATCGTGACTTTCGTGATGTCATTGAGTTGACAAATTCGTGCTTGTAATTCGTGAATTAGGTTGGCTCGTGTTCCAGCACAAATCTTGGGTGGGGTTGGATTGGGCGGCCACTAGGCGTATGAAAGAGTACTCTCTTCAAGGGCACCACCCGTAGGCGGTGGGTTAGCGCCAATCACGGTAAACCCCCGTGAGAAGGACGACTCGCTCATCACAACCTAAAGGCGTGAATCCTTTTTAGACATGAAATGCTAACAGACATGAAATGCTAACATACGTGAAATGCTAACATGAAATTTACAAACTTGGAATTCTTATCTCAGTTAAATTGCTATGAACCAAAGGAAGGATTACTCCAATTGTTAAACTGCTTAGAATTGCATGATAGGATGTCTTTTACTTTATTCCATTTTCTAAATTACTTGTTTAAATCTTGTTGTCGCCATCTCATTTAAATTATTAACGCTTCTTAAATTCAGTATAAATTTGTATATACATTGCCTCGGGTTTCTGACCGTTACTTGCAGACCCTTGCTGACATACATTCATGTTTTTGGATGTATGTCAGATTCTGAGTTTGAGTACCAGGAAGTTCCATACGAGACATCTGACTTGGAGAGTTAGGAGTTCGCTGTAGACGCCAAGTCTCTCCCACGGAGGACTAGTGGACTTTATCGTTGCTGCTTTACTTTAGGTTGCTTTCAGTTATTGTTGAGTGAACGTTTTTACTTTGGCCCAGCTGCGGCTTGTTGTTGTATTTCGTGTACGAACATTTATAATTCTGGATGTGGCTTGTAATGTATGAATAATTCTGGTTGTTCTGAAAAGCGTGCAAAGGACCTGCCCTTGTGTTTTACCACAGACGCTTAATGAACCTGAGTTTCATCGCTCCGGTTCAAGGGGACCCAGTAACGCTCTCGCTTCCATCGTTTGTGGGAAGCGGGGCGTTACAGGTTTTAGTGGTGGCCCCATGCAGGTCCGTCTCTTTGC